>JADDOH010003054.1:0-314477 GCA_016648135.1 Agrypnia vestita
TTACGTGCCACTAAATAAGCATGTGTATCAGCACCTTTATTCATCCGAACAATAACATCTTCATTCGTGACTCTGTCCATCCATCTTATTTTGAGTATTTTTTTAAAACTTTTATTTTACGATTTTCAACAGTACAATTCATTATAACGATACAATGTATTGAATAGTTGGTAGACCAATTATGGAGATCCACGGCATAACATTAAATATTGAAGTCAAACAAAACAGAAAAGAACAATAAACAATAAAACCAAATAGAAAGAGTAAATAATAAAACATAGTGATCAAAGTGGAATAAGAAAAAAATATGGAAAAGATAAACCATAGCACGTAGAGATATAAGTAGAAGGAATATATGTTTTTTTTTGTATTGGCAAAAACAAAAAAAATACAAAGATATCCAGAAAGGACAAGAGCAAAACATTAAGGAAAAAATAATGAAATAGAGAGATAGGAGTGGGAGTGAGGGGAGGAAGTGGAGTGATGTGGGTGGTATTGTGGTTGAGCGGAGTGTGTGTGTATATGGTGAGGATGGGTGTAAAAAGAATAAAAAGTATTACAAAATCTAAACTAAAAAACAATCCTAACCAAAAATAAACCTTAAAAAACAAAAAAAAAAAAAGTGTTCTACAAAAAAAAAAAACAAAAATAAATCCAGAAAAAACAAATTCTAAAATAAAAAAAACAGCACATAAAATAATAAAAAAACAAACCTCAAAATAAAAAAAACAAAAAGAACAAAAAAAACTAAATAAAAAAAAACACAAAAAACAAGCTAAAAAAATCAAACAAAACTAAGACAAAACCCAACAAACCTCAAAAAGAGTAAGGACAAGATAAAAAATAAAAACGAACAACCCTCCAAACCAAAGCACCAAAAAAAAAACTCCCGCTCAAACCCCTAAAAAAAAAAAAAGAAAACAACAAAACGCGAGCACACAAAAACCAAACCATAATTAATACAAAGCAAAACAGAAGACCAGAAGAACACAGCCTCGAAATTCAAGATAGAAGGATATAAAAACTAACAAAAGACAATCACCGGCCCATCCGAACCAACAAACAAAACCGCGAAAACAATACTCACTATAAAGCCCTCTACGCCGCCGCAAATGCTGGATCGCTCAACACCATAAAAGCTTCCAACGCACAATACAAAAACTCACGCATCACACCAAAAAAACGCTCACTACGCCAAAGGATCTCAAAACAAAAGTTTAAGCAAAACAGATCACCAATACAAAGAATTTGTGCTAAACAACAATACAAAGAAAAAAACGAGCTATGACCAAACTTTAAAAAAAAAACAAAATCTAGAAAGAGAATAAAAACAAACAGCCACTCCAAAACAAAAGTATTGTAACGAACTCAAGGCACAAAAAAAAGTCGAAACCTCAAAGATAACATGGGGGCTATGTGCAAAGAGTGATGAGAGTTAGGTAGGCGTGCGTATATATTGATGGTGGGTCTGAGTCATTCCTGTGAGGACATAGAAACAAATGATATAGATTGTTTAAGTACGATTTTTAAGAGCTGACGCGGTAGTATTAAATAGATCGATGTCGTTGAAGTGTTCTTCTGCAGATCCACATCACGAAACTTCAAGTCACCTCATCAATTTTTCGGTAGACGTCCGCGCTTCCATTTCATAAAATAATACCGATAACACGTAGCGTCTGACCATTTGCTTTCGTAATGCAAGTTTGAGATCATTATTGTAGATTATCTTTTTCGTGTAGATAAAGGTTGGACGAGTTTGCTCAATGCGCCATTTGATTTCAACCGACGGATCCCATCTTTCATATTCAAATTTATTTTCACAAATTTTTTATAAATTATTTAACTCCGTAATGGATTATATTTATTTATTTATCTTCATCTTGATACATGATACAATAGGAAATGGAGCCGCTCACCTCACTAGGAAGAACCTGTGCCGAGATGAGCAGCTAACAATATAGTGAGAACAAAATTTTAAAGATATAAAACAAAATATTATATAACTATAAGATTAATCAATTAATTTAAAATATAAATATAAATCGTGGATAATAAAAATAGTAGATATGATATAATACAAAAGCAATACTGAATATATGATATGTAAACTTTGCGCGTACCACGTATAAATATGAAGTATATTTTTTGCCACTAAAAATTACTAATTTATTGTAATGTTGTCTGTAATTTGGTTTAATATAAGATAATTTTGTGAGATATCTTATTCGAATAGAAAAATTCACGTCCAGTACAGTTTTCAAATAATTATCCAGAGAATACGTTTCTTTACTATGAGAATACAAGCTGACAAAGAAATAACTTTTAAAAATCTATTTGACGCTTTCTTTTCAAGAGTCTTCTATAAATCTGCCCCAATTTCAGTAATTTGAAAGGTCTGTTTCAAATTTACTTTTCTAGGAGCTCTGTAATATCAAGCGCAATAAATATGTACCTCGATCTACGAAGGCAGAAGTGCTCGTACGCTATCAATAGATAATCTCTGTGATATACAAGTAGACTATCGATTAAATGGATTGGAAAAATCCGGGTAGGTTTCTCGGTTATTTAGAAAGCATTAACAAAATGTTCAGTGTAGAACAGTTACAACAACCATCACCAGAGTCATATTTTTGGAGACCATTGTAAACCATTCAGAAGATTCATTACAATTAAATACGTCGCATAAGTATTTTTCTTAGAAATATAATTAAAACAGCTATAGTAATCTACGGCCCTAAGCTCTATCGTAAATAAGTGACAATGACAACTGGATACACCCCATACACCACTAAAACAAAATACTTAATAAAATATTTTTGAAACCACGAACATGAAACATGGTAGACATCTGTTGTGATCAATTTGATTTCATTTATAAAATCAAGGTTCTCAATTATGCCGGTGTATTTACATGTTATTTATACATAAACCGACTCAAATATCAAAATATGTGATGGAAATTTCAAAGTGTATAGTGTAATAACTTTTTAATACTTACCTGCCAATCAATTAGACATCAGGCCAGTCAACTATACCGAGATGCTCGCCCTTGAAAATATCGACATCAGGCCATGTTCTGCAGTTTACCATATATTTATTTCACTTTATGTTTTTTTTAAATGCATAATTATATATTTTCGAGGTTCAATTCGATTTGAAATTCGAGTATTATAAACCTTTCCAGTGTTGTGGGTTCCTGTTCCCAGAACCCAAGTCAACTTACGAGCTTATCTCGGAAAACACGTTTGCCTAATTTTAAAAATATTGACATCCAGCGGCGTTCGTTGGCGGTACAATCCATCAAAAATCTTTTTCGATTACGTTTTATTGTTTTATTTTATTGATCGTTACACAATACTCAATATGTATAGATTATTCTGGTGACGCACGTGACTCGTGACCCGACAGGACGAGAAAAAGTAGAAATGTTCTCAGGTTTTTCACGGCTGTTCAGAATTTTCTTCGTGAATTTTTTTGGGATATTCCGCCGTATATATCAATTTCAATTTCAATTTCAATTTCAATTTCAATTTTTATTTATTACATAATATGTACATTACAAACATTCTGTTCAATGCATACATATTATTAACTTACATCTAAAAATATACATATACACACATACATACACATCCATATACACATATACATAAACACATATGTATACATACATACACATATACATATACATACATACATACATATCGGACCTCTCTGGCCGACGTTTCGGATCCCACTGCAGGCTCCAAAATCAGGGCTGATGTGTTGTAATGTATGTGGATGATGTTGTGGCTAATGCTTAAAAATATCAAAAGTGACGATATATTAGTCAGTTTTGACGTCCTATTTCTCTTCACAAATGTGCTTGTAGACAATGCTATAAGTCTTCTAGAAGAAGTATAAGAAGAAGATAATTGCGCACTTTTCTGACGCTCTTTAACAGAAAGATACTTTTCATTCCAGGTGAACTCTTCGAATAAGTTGAAGGTGTAACGATGGGTAATCCACTTTCTTTAGTAATTGCAAATTTGTTGGAAACAGCCCTGGACTGTTTTCCATTTCCGAAGGTCTGGTGGAGGTATGTCGATGACGTGTTTGAAGAGAAACTGCGAAACTTTCTTCAGCATCTGAATATGGTACACACGAACCTGAAATTCACCATGGAGGTAGAAACGAGCAATGCATTAGCATTTCTTGAGTTCAAAGTGAAAAATAATGCAGATGAAAGTTTGGTACGCAGTCCACAAAAAGTCAACTCACGTCACCATCCAGCGCAGAAGAGAGCACTTGTGAACACTTGCGACAAGGGCAAAACGGGTATGTCAAGATGAATACTTTCAAGAGGAGATGAGAACACTCAGTGACGCACTGGATGGGAATGGATACCAAATGTGGCAGAAGGAGCATATCATAACGGCGAAGTTTGGTCGCCCCATAAAACATACAGAAGCAGAGGTCAAAAGCATCGCCTTTCTGTCTTTTGTTTAGAACGTTACGGACAGAACTGCCACAAAAGTGTTGATGAGCATAAAAGAGCGTGAAAACTTAGCCATCCAGCAGCGTTGGCTGAGCACTTCTGGATACCGGCCATTAATTTACATTCGTGCCGAAGATTCTAGAAAAACCCAAGAGTCACCACACATGTCTTGTCAAGGAGGTACTTGAAATCTATGAGCACCCTATGAACATTAATAGAGATGATGATCTCAAATCGAAAATCTCTTGGTACCCGACGCCTCAAAAACCATCTCGTCGCGGCCTCCGCAAAGATAGTGAACGGACAATAGATGTAACAAACACACCTTGATTTTGACACGGAATCGCCAGCCAGTACTTAGACAATGACACACTCTGCTTTCGACACGGTATTTCAAGCCAATAGTTAAGGCGATCGTCCGGCAGAGTAGGCGAATTCCAAAATTTTTTCTCATATCTTCTCTCTCATTTTTTATCATATTTTCATATGGAAATATATCATATTAAAATTTATTCATCAGGTTACATATATTTTAAATATTATGTCTTATTAGAATGACATAAACTAAATTATATAATTAATTAATAAATTACCAAACCTACGATGTTTTAAGAATGAAGAAAATTGCTACCATTTGTGGTTCATGACTGAATGGCCCGGTGAGATGTCTTTTTTTAAAATAATATTACAAAGTAAACGATTATTTTATCTGCCGGATGATCGCCTTAACCACAACATCATCTACACACATTTCAACACATCAGTCCTGATGATGGACCCTGCAATGGGATATGAAACGTCAGCCAGAGAGGTCAGATATACACGGCAGAATATCCGAAAAAACTACACGCAGGAGAAAAAGTAGATTTCTTAATGCATCGTTTTATTTTCTAACTTAAGTATTTTGATGACATATTTGTGTCCTTTTAATTTTATTTTAGTTTGTAAAATAAATGTTATGTTTCATTTTAACTAACCTTAGAAAATATTGAAATACGAACCCTCGGCTAGTCCAATCTACATCATCTCAATAGCAACTACGCACATTTGTGGTCTACGTGCTTTACTCCAGCGTAATCGTATTTGTTTATTCGTTAGTAATGGTTCCAATTTCATAACAATGGCCCGAATAAATATTAAGAAAAATGCTCTGATTGAAAACTCATTTATGATGTGACATCTGCAATTTCTGCGTACGTAAAATATTTACCCAAAGGTGTACGGAAAACACTTTTTACACAGTGGCTCGATAGGTAAAATAGAAGTGTATTGATATCAGTGCGTCAAAAAATGCTGTACAAATAATTCAATATACAGTTATTAGATAAAAATAAACTGGGTAGAATGAAATCAATAAGCAGAGAGAAAAATATAAAACAAGAAAACAAGTAAATAAAATATTTTATTTCTGTAAATTTTTGAAAAAATAATAAAGTAAAAACCAAAAATAAAAATTAATCTTCTTCTGCTAATACTTTCGAGGTGATTTTAGTAAAACATTTTAGCATAGCGAAAAAAGGTTTTGCGTTTTCCACCAATCAAAACTCCCGTTTTCGTAAAAATCTATGTTTCTTAACTACTGATGAAGCAACCGGTCTTTATTCTACCAAAATATTTTGAGTGCTAAAATAAAACATAAATCACTTTGTTTTCACCACTTTATTAGATTATATAGTCTACATGTTTCGAGAACAATGTTCCCTCCTTCAGGATTGTCTGTGTACTAAAATTGAAAAAGATAAACTATACAAGTGTGTTACGGTGAAGGGTTAGAATTGGTAATTGGTCAATAAATAAAACACGGCAGAGTTCTCTCAAAAGTTTATTGATGTGATTAACCAAACAATTTCGATAGGTTTACATATGAGAAAATGTAGTCAAATTTCTAAACATTTATACATCCCTTCTGATAGTTCTAGTCCGAATAATCTCACTGTAGTATTTAGCAGAGTCTTTTGCGGTTCTCGTTTTATTAGGACTGCTGTTATCCACTTCGTATAATCCAAACTTTTCACTGAAATATAAATTATTTTTTATTAAAATGAATCCCAGAAATTTATAACTACAAAAAAACAAAAATTCTTATAACATCTGGTTAGACGGTTTCAGGTAATATCGTTTCACATATGCATGTCCCAACTAAATGACTTGTTTACAATCACCAAGTTATTGCACAGATATAGGCATAGAGGATAGAATGGCAGAATCATTTGTTCTGATATACAGCTTTTACCACGCCTTTCCTGAATCCATACTGTTCATTCATTTTAAACGGTTCTACTCAAGAAGAGACGATTCTCTTTACTCCCTTTCTTTTAACTTGTAGCGTCTGCTTGCTTGCTTGTCTGACGAAAAAACTTTGGATCGATTTTTAACCCTTTTCCCGTGATCAAATCGAGCTGAAATTTCGCAGGCAGACTCGTGGTGATGATAAAATGATCAAATTTCATTTTAAATATTAATAATTATGGTATAAGTTTGGATTTTTAGAAATTTTAATGTTTTTTTCAAATTGGAATCATTCTATATACTTCTTGTATACACGCAAAACCTGATTCTAAGCGAAAGGTAGTATTGTAAAAACTTGGTTTTTATGGGTTAGTTTTTTATTATGAAAGTGCAGTTACAGATTTGCAATTTTCTACGGATGACTTAGAACCACTCTCATATATCAGAGTAATTTTTAACATCATTCATGTTACCGGGAAGACGCCTGTATTAACGGAAAGATTATACAAAACACAGAGTGTTTTTTCAGTTTCGTTCTACACACCCTTTTAAGAACAATATTGGAATTAAATCTGGACCAAGAAAATAAGTATTACTGAAATTTTTTAATAGTGTCGACCATATCTTGTTCGTTGATATTTTGAACATAAATAGATTGCACACAGATTGGAGAAAATTGCTTAGCAATATTAACATCGAGAAGCGGGGGTTCATTACTGTAGAGTGTGTTAAAATGACCAGTAAACGAACCAACAATATCTTCACCCCGTACCATTCTTTGCCCCCATGTCATGGAGTTAGTATTCCAGTTATCCACCTTTTCAGACATTATTTATGTAGTCCCAGTAGCTTTATTCACATCGGATGTGTTATGTATTTCACCCAGCCGATTCCGTCCATGAAAAAGTACAGCCATTCTTTAATCAGATCAACATTTATCCTAGTTTATTCTTATTCTTCTCTTTATCGCATATTTAAGAACACAGATTTTCCATACATATGCACACTTGAGCAACCATATTTCTATAGCAATCAGTCCACTTTTCTTCTTCTTTTGCCAACTCCAGGCTTCACTTCCATATATTAGAGTTGATACCAGAACTTTAATAGTATGTAATCTTAGACTTGGAGGATAAAGTTAATGCATAAATATGTATAATAAAAGAAAATAAAATTAAAATCTAAGGCACAGATGAGAGTGCGATGGAAGAATAAGAGGGTAGGACTGGGAAGGGATAAAAAAATGCGTGACAATCGTTGTTATTAATATTTACGTGTATCCAGGAATCCATTCGAAGTTATCCATGAGGCTCCAAGCGGTGTAACCTGAAACAGTGCAACCGTCTTCCATGGCATCCAGCATGGCATTGAGATACTGGTGGTGGTAGTTAACCCTACCTGCATCATTTTTACCCCCCAGGTCAGAGAAACCGTTCTCGAATACTATAATTTCAGGGTTGTTGTACCTTTCCTTCACCCAGTTCAAGAGCTTCCTGAATCCCCACGGAACCACCTTAGAAAACGATAAATATCTGTTAGACTATGAACGCGTACGAAGGTTATTTAATGGTATGTACATACCAATATAAGATGTTATATTTATGTCTCAGAATATTTCTTAAATGGACGTGTAGAATACATAAGTGATTATTGTCTTCAAAATACTCCCCTCCTGCAACTGTATTATCTTAGACGGCGTTCCCATTTCTGGAAGCAGGCCTAGAACTCAGTTCCTGGAAAAGTTTTGTGTGTCTTCTTAATATTCACAAATATATTAACAACAACATCATTAATAATCAATAGAGCGACTTGTGCCGTTTGAAGTACAGCAACCGTTAAGACAATCGTTAACGATGAGCTGTCTCTAAAATATCTAACGGGAGCAAAATCCGTATCTCAGAGATTGTCTCTTAGTACCTATCACATCTCACACATGGTATTCTTAAATACCTTCAACCAGTTGGAAGCGCCCCTCAGCCAGTCGGCCCTCTGGTACCTAAAGACTCCCAGATCACCCTTAAAAGAAGGGATGGAAAACTCGTGTGTTGCATTGGTTGCCCTCGCAATAAATGTGGTGTAGTGGTTCATTCCATAAAAGTCATAAGTTCCTTTTATGTATTCAATCTCATCAGCAGTGAAGGAAGGAAGTCGCGAGGACGTGTAGCCCTGCTCCCGACTAAGCTGGGCTACCCTCTGTTTGAGGACCGGTGGATAGTCTCCTTCTTCAGTGAAAATTGGATGCGCGAACCAACCAGTCTGAAAAACAAAAATACAAGAAATTGTGATCGGAGTTCAGCAATATCCAACCCCCGTTCCATAACCAGAAAAGCTTTAACTTATAATACGAAGAAAATAAAAACATACTTTTATATTGGGAGACTTATCGTCATGCATGCAATAAATGCACGTATAAATAAATCAAAAAGATATTAATCAATCTGAAATATTAGGTCCTTACTTATGAAATTGGCGTTTTGCCATACTGGCAAATTTGATCTCAAATATCTTCTCTTTAGTTAGGGATTCCAAATCCAAATTTATACAGCTATTTACTCATGTATTTTTGTTTTGAAAATTATAATTCATTTGTTTTTTCCTCAATTGTTTTTTTCTTTGCGTCACTCAGTTTACAAAATGAAAAACTTGAAATATCGCGTTATTTACGAGTACGAGTTCCACCGTGGCACCAGTGCTGCAGAAACGGCTCGAAGGATTAATGATGTGTATGGCGACGGTGCCGCAAAAGAAAACACAGTGCGTTTTTGGTTCCAACGTTTTCGTTCTGGAAATTTCGACCTGCAGAACAAGCCCCGTGGACGGCCGGAGACCAAAGTTGATAATGAAGAATTGAAGGCTATTGTGGAAGCGGATCCATCGCAAACCACATCCGAGTTAGCTGCAGGCTGCGGTGTTAGTGATAAAACTGTTTTAATCCACTTGAAGCAAATTGGTAAGGTGAAAAAGCTTGAAAGGTGGGTACCTCACGAATTGAGTGACGCAAATCAACAAACGCGCGTTGACTGCTGCGTTGCATTACTCAACCGGCACAATAATGAAGGGATTTTAAATCGAATCATTACCTGTGATGAAAAGTGGATCCTGTACGATAATCGGAAGCGCTCATCGCAATGGCTGAACCCTGCCGAACCAGCCAAACCATGCCCCAAGCGAAAATTGACTCCAAAAAATTTACTTGTGAGCGTTTGGTTGACCAGTGCTGGTGTCGTTCACTACAGCTTTCTTAAATCTGGCCAGACGATTACGGCAGATGTCTATTGTCAGCAACTGCAAACCATGATGGAAAAGCTAGCTGCTAAATAACCGAGGTTGGTTAATCGCTCTAGGCCACTGCTGCTTCATGATAACGCTAGACCACACACTGCACAACAGACGGCTACCAAATTAGAGGAGCTTCAATTTTAATGTCTAAGACATCCACCGTACTCTCCGGACCTTGCCCCAACAGATTACCATTTTTTTCGAAATTTGGATAACTTCTTGCAAAGGAAAAAATTCAACTCCGATGGGGCAGTCCAAACCGCCTTCAAAGATTTTATTGATTCCCGTCCGAATGGTTTTTTTAGTAAAGGGATCGATGAACTACCTATGAGATGGCAAAAGTGCATAGATAGCAATGGTACATACTTTGATTAAATAAATATATTATAATAAAAAAAAATCGGCTTTATGTTCCTCCCATACTAAACGCCAATTTCATATGTAAGGACCTAATATAACCTTAATATATGGGAGATATCAATTGCTTTTGAACGTATTATATAATAATTCATATAAATGTCAAATTTGGCATAGAAGTACAATTAATAGTGAAATAAATGACGAGGAATATTCGGCTCTGCCATGGCCAGACGGCATGTGATTGGCATGGACGTATAAGAATGTCGTTTTTCGTACTTTAGAATTTTTATTTTAAAATAATAATTAACGAGTTTTTAATAAAAAATGTACCTTTTTAATAGGGAATGAAGACTCGAAAGTGCGAATATAGATACAATATATCGTTTAAAATCATATTTTTATATGAATAAACGACGAATATCATCAAAAATCGTAATAATTTTTTGCATGTTTGAAAAATTATAACTTTATTAATATTGAATATTTCTTAATTTCCTTACTTTTTTAAATTCCTTAATTTCCTATGTACAGATACTAGATAATTAAGTAATCTTTATACGTATAAAAAAACATATTGTGCCCACATAGAAATTTTAAGAAAACTTCTCATTGCCCTCCAACAATAAAAATGAGTTTTTGGCCGCGGGCTCTTGATTAATTAATTAGTAATTCACTTGTTTCTAATAAAAAAAATTTTAAATAGTGAGGATTCAAAGTGCGGGATTAAGTAGAATATATCGCTTAAAATCATCTTTTTATATCAATAAACAACATTTGAAAATCATCAAAAATTGTAATAATTTCTTGCATGTTTGATACATTATAACTTTATAAATATTGAAATTTCTTAATTTCCTACGTACGGATTCTAGATAATTAAGTAAGCTTTATACGTATAAAAATACATATTTTGCTTACATACATATTTTAAACGAACCACTCTTCGCCCGGGAGCATTAAAAACGTTTTTTTTTGCCGCGGCCTGTGGATTAATGCCTTTATTTTTCTTAATTAGTGTAAATAATGTTCAGTTTATTACTTTTATATAAGAACAAAGTTTCTATCTAAGTTATTGCCCTAAAAAATTGCAATCTATCATGTACATTCTGATATAAATGAAATACCCACATTTTCGTAAAAAACGCCGAAATATGCATTTGCAGTGAATGTGCCGCCTTAAAAAAGACATCTTACTGACGTCTCTTTATAAATCTTCAAACCATTTCTTATCTTATGTAGTAATATATCTAATCTCAAATTGTCTTCCGTATTGCGTGTTTTACCGTCAGTTTGAATTTGGGGCAAAAACCATTCGGACTAATCCCCACTTGCCATGCACGTATGTTATAACTTCATTATGTTACAAGGAGAGTACATCAATATATTTTATAAAAAATACTGCTTCTACAATGTGTTTTTGTAATATATTCTGTGGAGCGATAAAATATTAAAATTTCCTACTTACTGATCTTGTGCTTACCTAGTTTGTGAGTTTGTTTACAAATTTTCATTCATTCTATAAAAAACCTCCACGATAACCATAAAATATTTGGTAGTCTGAAATTGCATCGCTGAACTAAAAATAAGATTCTAATTTTGATATGACATGATAAATTTGACGTCATTGATGAATTTCCACCAGAAATTACACAAGAAAAATTAATCCTTCTGTTGGCGTATGGCAAAAGTTTATTAATGTTACATCTAAAAATAAAATAAGAATAAAAAGAAATAATATATCGGCGTGTAGGCATTTTATCAGCAATGGCCAATCTGTCAGGCGGAATCTTTAAGACTTGTACCATACTATTTATATTTAATTTACACTCGTATAAACAAAGCAAAACCACTTGAATTTTATAGTTATGACATTGTTAATGATGAATATTGTGTGTCGGTGTAAACAAGGAGTGAAATATTACATTATTAATTAAAAATAACTTTGTATTGACCACTTGGAGTAACTCTACATCTAGGTAGACATAGAGTTACTCCATGTGGCCAATACAAAGTTATTCGATTAATTGATAATTATGTCCAACCATAAAGTTAACTATATAAACATCAAAAATATTACATATTTATTAAAAATTTGATATTATTTATTTTTCACAAGTGTAAAATAATGCCGCCTGTGGAAACAGACTTTGTGTTAGCTTAGCTGTCTAAAGGTTGAATAAAAATTAAAATTAAAATACATACAACTGCAGTAAACTATTTATGTATTATTATTTTCAGTTCAAAAAAGGATTTAGGTCTGTGTACGTAAACTGTACAACCATGCGTTCAGCGGGGAGCATATTTGGAAGAATATGCCAAGAACTTCATTTAAAAAGTGCTGGAACCACAGAAAAAAGTTATTTAAAAGCAATTGACAAGCATTTAGCCTCCAAACATTCTATGATGTGAGTACCCTTGATTTTTAAAATTATTTTTTGTCAATCAACAATCACAACAGAAACACAATTTTAAAATGTTGAACAATTTTTATGCTATTGTCATTGATTCTGGCTTCTTTCTGAAGGTTGGGATCTGATAATTTTTTGTCTTTCGCAGTACCTAGATATATAATAGAAAATTAAAATGTATATACATATTTTGATTGCCCTGGAGACAAGGTAATTTATAAGATTTTGAGAATTGGTGTACACATTTACAGTAGGTAACATAAGGCATTAAAATTGTTCCAATTATATATCAACGGCTCCTACGTATAATATCGTACCCCATAAATTGACAATTTTGAGTTTTTTGTGTATTTAATATGTATTTCATTATATCTTTATTTCCAAGAAAGAAAAAAAATATTTTGCAATAAATAACATTTTTTTCGGACGCATTTTATCGTATCTCAAACAAACACATATTTTTTACGAAGTACATATATTATTGTATGATTCATTACGATAATATTCGCGAGGCGAAATAGGCGAGCGGTAGCAACATAAGTGTCAGTTACGATTGTGTTCTCGGGGCAGACAGACATTCGCTGCGTGCATTGTTTTTTTTATTAGCATCTTTTTATTACTATTTTCAAAAAAGGACCCAGCAAAAGTAGAAAATAAAAATATGAAGCTGAATAAAGCACAAAAAATATGCAATTTAGCTTAAGAAACAAGATCAACATCATGTACAACTGAAACAAAGACAACAGATTTATAGAATAATAACCGACAGCAATGTTTGCGCAAAAGAGACCAAAATACATTTAACAAACCAGGTAATTATGTACTTTTATGTTTGTACATTAAATAAATAGTTGAATTATTTATCACGATAAATAACAAGATGTACTATCGTTAGTGCTATTTACGATTATGTACGTCCTACTTAAGAATCGAATAACTATCTTATGTAACACTTAAGATAATATCCATTGGAAAATAACATAAGAGATTTAACGTATGTAACACTTACGATAATATACGTTGGAAAATAAAACAAGATAATTATCTTATGTAACACTTACGATAATCTGATCCCATTAATTAACCACAATGTAAACTATTATAAGTCATTCATACGATATTTTACGTTGTGTCTTTTCCGAAGTATAATATCATATGTGCATTTCTACAAAAACCGTTAATAATTTCGACTTTTTTGTGATTATTTATGAAACTACAGTAAAAAATAAAATATTGGAATGAAATTTTTAAGAAGTGGGCAATATATATTTAGATTTATACTAGACGAAAATATGTATGTTTAAAAGCTTCTCCTGTAAAATTGCATTTTGTGGGTTACGATATTATGTACACGTAGGAGCCGTCGATAAGTATAGTCCGTTCAAAACTTTGATTTAGATGATTTATGTGTGGGTGCCCGTCTGAGAACCCGATGTACATACACACTTTGATTGTGTTAGTTCGCGCAATAGGGCCAATAGCACGGGCGAAACAGAAACCAACACGTTTGGACGTCAGAGTGTCCACATGTCTCTTGACATTGTAAAAGTATGGGGTGGTTTGAATATTTTTTAATGTGGTGCGGAAATGTGTGCATGACTTCTAATAATATTTATCATGCGTTATTTTATAATTGTATGGAACGAAAGCACTAATATAATAAAATTTTTGCAAAAGGTTTAATTATTATTACAGTAACGAATATCGATTACGAATAATTCATTCGCTTTCATACAAGTTGAATAAAATGATAAAAGCCTTGAAAAAATTTGAAATTGAATTTATTACAAAGTTTTTATTACTTTATTTGAGTTGTATTGAAGCAAATGAATTTTTCATAATCGACATAAGTTGCCGTAATCAGGGGCATGCAGTGAGAACAAGAAGGATGACTTTTTCCTAAGCATATATTTTGAAAAGAAAGTGAATTAATAAATGTATCTCGTAATATACCTATCACAATAATTAATGTATTATTCAGATTTTAATATTTCATAATAATACTTTGCCAGATAAATATTTAATTTCGATTTTTTTTCCTAAAATACAGGGTTATTTGTAAAAAAATATTAACCTGGCAGGCTACATTCCTGCCTAGATTATAAGTAGAAAATTTGCAATTTACCATGACCATAATCAATAGTTATGGAGATATGGACAACAAAGTTTGCATTTTTTTTTCAATATTTCTGACTTATTTTTTGTAAGACGTTGGACTTTCATTATAATAACTTATAACGATTACGAAAAATTCATTTGTTTCAATACAAGTTAAATAAAATGATAAAAACTCTGCAAAAATTCCAATTCTAATGTTTTCCAATTGGAATTTAAAGGTTTTTATTATTTTATTTGACTTGTTTTAAAGGCAATAAATTTTTCATATTCGATATAAGTTGCTGTAATTATAGTCCAACGTTTTACAAAAAATAATTCATAAATATTGAAAAAAAAATGCAAATTCTGATGTTGTATATCTCCATTACTATTGATATTAGGTCATGGTTGCTTAACATTTTCGACTCATAATCAAGGCAGGAATATTATTATTTTTCACAAATAACCCTGTATATTTCAATAAAACTCATGCTTATTTTTCTCACTGAATGCCCTTCCCGTAATGATAGTTCAACTTTTTGTAAAAAATAATTCAGAAATATTGTAAAAAAAAATGCAAACTGTGATATTACATATCTCCATAACTATTGATATTAGGGTTGCTTGAACATTTTCGACTCATTATCAAGGCAGGAATGTACATATGTTGTTTCGTATGTTTCAAATGTTGTCTCATAAATAGATACCTAATTATTATTTAAAAAATATACGTTTATTAAAAAATATTTCTTTGTAAACATCCGTTACTCAAACATAAATCGTCTCTATTAAAGGTTTGAACAGACTGTATTTAGCGGGGACGTGCAGTGAGAACAAGAAGCATGAATTTTCCTAAGCATATATTTTGAAAAACCAAAATAAGAGATATATCTCGTAATATTCCTATCACAATTGTACTTAACATATTTTTCAGATTTTAATATTTCAAAATATTCTGATAAATAAATATTTAATTTTGATTTTTTTAAATTTATTTTTTTAAAACAAACAGGTCATTAATGACCCTAATAGATAGTCTTAGAGTGACATTAAAATACAAAGTATGAATATTTTGTGAACTTTTGAATATGATATAGTTACACAATACACTTTTTATGACTAATTAATAATGAATGGTAATTTTTTTTCAAATGTATATTTAAGTTAAAGTTATGCTTATTGTTCTCACTGCACACCCCTGGTATTTGGAATTTGAATGGCATGTCAATACATATAGTAAGTTATTTTTTAGTTATGTATCACTTGAATATTTGGAAACAGCTTCATCTTTGTATATTATTTTTGAATTTTTTCCTTATTCTGCTATTAATGAATGAATTACTATTTCAGCCTATTGGTGCTGGATGAAATAGACCAATTATGCAATAAGCGGCAGTCAGTTTTGTATACAATATTTGAATGGCCCTCTCTCCCGAAGTCTAACATTGTGTTGATCGGTATAGCCAATGCCCTGGACTTGACGGATAGAGTTCTTCCCCGACTGCAGACTAGGGGTGAACTGAAGCCCGAGTTGATGCACTTCGCCCCATACACAAAACAACAGATCATTGAAATATTTTCCGAAAGATTAAAGGAAGAAGTCTCTTTAGATTTCTTCTCTCCCATAGCCATCCAGATGTTAGCAGGTATGTTGATCTTATTTTTAATTAAGGACATTTAGCTACTATACATCTACGTTATCTACACTGGCACGTACACAGATTTCCCGCCAATGCAATTTTATTATACAGCACGTATAAAAAAAATCGTTTTATATTATTTTAACCAATTAAAAATGCAATGTTTTTAAAGGCACTTAGTATAACGATCTGTGCTATTCTGAAAATAGCAATATTGAGATGACAAATCTTTATCCCAATCTTGACAGGTACGTACTAGGGATCCTGTGTCGAGACAACCCGGGAATTCAAAGATTTTTTGCTGTCTCGAGTCCCGGGAATTTAAAAATTAATAACCCGGGACTCGAGACTTTCCGATTCAATTTTATTCAATATATCCTACATTTATATTTTTAAAATAAAATCTGCTTCTTAGAGTATATACAATACTCTAAGATCTGCTTAGTCGAGAACAAGCCATACCCATACAGAGCAGGTAGCAAGCGGTTCGTCAAGATACTCGATTGTCGGCACTCGGCAGAGAGATTATATTGTCTTTGTAATAAAAGCTTTCGTCGTTATTTGTAAAATATCACAACAAAAAAAAAATTCATGTACATATTTACCCTTGATTTTTTTCGGCAAAATGTTTCTTTGTACGATGCACGTGCTACTCGTATTTCTAGAATAATTTAAAAGAATTCTCCTTGGGTTGATTTATTTGTTGAAATAATCAGTTTATATTTTGACTTATACGTTCTCTAGCCAGATACGTTCTTCTCCTACTTATGGTTTCCGTCGTTGTATATTCTGAACTGCGGATTTCGAACTTTTAATTTTTGAACTTAAATTGGAAATGTTAGTATTTATTTACTTTATTTATATTTATCGTTCACAGTACGTAGAGAATCTTTTTTATTATTTAATTATAGTATAACCAGGAATAGGCTATGTGATTCATCATTAAACGCCTTGGTGTTTTTAAAAACATATTTTTCCTTACAAAAGTAAAGGTTTTAACTTCATATTGATATAAATATTTAGATTAAAAAAATTGTAATAAATTAAATTTAAATAAATATCGAATAAAGTGTTTTTAAATTGTTTCAATAAATTTTCACCTATCGTACCTATAACACAAATAATATAAGTTAATTAAAGTAAAGAAGTTAATTTTTTAACATAATTTTTTTTCACGATTTAAACGAAAAATAATCAAAGTCTCGAGTCCCGGGAATTCCCGGGACTTTAAAAATTTGGGTCTCGAGTCCCGGGAATCGAAAAAACCCGAGACTTCAGAATCCCTAGTACGTACAATATGTATCGCCGCCAATTTCGATTTTTTAAGTTTGACATGTTTGAAATTAATGAATTCAATCAATCAGAAAGCTCTATCGCGTAAACAAACCTTAAGTTATTCACAATTATTAATAATGAGCTTTCTAATTGATTGAATTCATTAATTTGTAGCTTGTTGGTCTTGTGGTTAGGACACTGGCCTCGTGATCCAAAGGTTGCGGGTTCGATCCTCACTCCAGACTAGCAAGTTAGTCCTATTTTCATAGTACAAGCGCTTAGCTTAGTTTGAAAATAGTAAGAATATTGATGTGACACGTATTTCCGTGTTCACATCTCTATTTTTAAAAAAAAAAAAAAAAAAATTTCAAACCTGTCAAACATAAAAAGTCAAAAAAACAACGCGGCGTCACTCACAATGTTACACAATATCTGTCAAGATACAGGAAATAGCATCATTGCTTAGTTCAGAATTCGGATTAATGCAGATGAATGATGGATGAATGTTTGTTTTAATTGCCACATAATCTACTTTTATCAAAGGGTTGTTATATTAAACCACCATTTTTAAAATCTTTGAGTCAATCGGGAGGGTATAAAATAAAAAACGATGGGATATTGTAAGAAATATAATATTTATTTTGTTACATCATTGTTTCAAATCAGAATCGCAAATCAATTCTTCTACGCCGCTTAAATCTTCATCACTAGAAGAATCTGATGATTCACTATTGGAATGTCCTATTCTTATTACAAATCCATAACCGGGTAAAATATATCTCTATTAGTGAAAATATAGACTCACTACAAATATAAATTTACTGTAACACATACAAAAATTAAAGTTAATTTGATTTCTGCTATTTCAGCACAATTCCCTCAATTTATGCACTTTTCAGATAAAATATAAAAGTATGTTTATAATTTCATCTTAATGTGAAATGGCCACACACAAAAATGTTAAAAATCTATTACAACTTGACAAAGCAACATTTTCATTATTCATCACATTTATTGTAACAACATTATATATAAACAAATTCGTACACACGTCTTCATAAATGCATATTACATAATTCATACACGGCACCGTTTAGCGGCATTATACTATACAACTTTAAACAATGATATCACTAAATTTATGAATTGTTTAAAAGTAATCAATTTGAAAAGTTCGCAAGTATCTTCACGGATAAAAATGAACACTGAAATCTTTCAAATGATTATGAAGTAATGTAAACAAAATTTAATATGGTGCTGTGCGTGGGCACTGATTTTTAGCTCCATTTACAAACTTCTGAATAATATTTTCAAAACTTTTTCAAATCTTAATACTGTTTGAAACAATTTTGGGACAAAGTGACGCATTACATTCTTAATAAATAAACTATGTTTGTTTTCTTATTTTATTTTTGATTTTTAAAGTTGCACAAATGTGACATCTATGATGAGGTTTAGCTACTTTTTCTGTGAGCGGGCATATATTTAGCTATTGATTGTGAAGCTAGCTTTAGAGGGTTATAATGCATGTTGTGGGATGACTTGTTGGCATCGGAAATGTAATGAATTTTTCGAGTGATTGTCTAATAAAAAATGGAAATCGGCCAGACTAATCTTTTTCCCTATAATTTTTTTGATGCATAATGTTGGCATTTAATTTTGTGGACAATGTTCTCAACTGCATGTCATCAGTATTTCTGGAAAGTACACTAAACTTCTGCGATAGTTGTACCGACCCATTTATGGATTCTTTATTTATCTTTGAAATCCTGCATATGCAATAGAACTTATTAATTTCAATAATAATTTCTACTAATTTATGGCTTAAATAGTCTTCAAAAAAATTAAGCAAGTCCTACAGTAGTTGCAAATGACGCGTAACATCTTTTCTCAGAAACGCTTCGTTCGTTTCTTAGTAACGCTCCGTGACGACTCCTCCAAACTACTTATTTCTTAATACTCACAACAGATTGCAATAGAAAAACGAAATACAAATTCGAAAGTTTATTGATTGAAAAACTTCATTTGAAAAAGTTTTAAAACTGGAATAAAATCGTACATCACTTTGCACAAAGATGTTTTAAAATATTCAGTAAAATGCGACTACAAGGGTTTTATTTCATGTCCAGAATTTTAATACCCTTATTAGAGTCTGGAACGGATTAACCACGATAAACAAGGGATTACTGTATTTTTATTATTACACTACATACTATTCTATTTTGTTTAAACTATTTTAAATGGAAATTATTAGACATAAAGCCGAATGGCCTTGCGGAAAAATCCTTTACAATATTTTATAATGTAAAATGCTTCAAAATATATTTTGTGAAAAACTTCATAGAAAGTTATTTGGAAGGCCCGGCAGTTGGGTCTTTTTTATTCAGCATAAATTATGAAATGACCAAAGAGTAAATTTATTTTGATAATAATAAACTTATTAACATGCACACTTCAGGTAAAGTTGCAGCCATTTGCGGTGACATAAGGAGAGCATTAGATATTGGCAGGCGCGTAGTAGAGTTGTCTGCCCCAAAAGCTATGTTCAACAAGGAATCCAGTAATGGGACCGCTGTGGAACTGAAGCAGGTGATGGCAGTGCTCAACAATGTGTATGGGGCATCCCAAAAGCTCGAGGAAGAAGTGGATGAAAGTTTTCCATTGCAACAGAAGTTGTTAATTTGTTCTCTTCTCTTGATACTTAACAAAGGGAAGAACAAAGATATCACAGTAGGAAAACTCCACGAGATCTATACCAGGTATTGCATAGCTATATTTTTATATTTTCGTTCCTTTTCCTGCTGTTCCTTTTCTGCGGTTGTCTTTTGTCGCACATGGTCCAAGTAAATTTGAGTTGAAAAGTAATTATTTATACAAACACCTTACTGAAACGTTAAATATTAGCAAACAATGGTGCGCTTAATGAGATTTTTACACTGATTTATTATTAAGCTCTAAGGGAGTGAGATTTTGTCAGTAAAATGTGTACAGTGAAGTGAGTTAGAGTTTTTAGTTGTGACTATTTTATTTCCAAAAGTTCTCTAATTTATTCATTCAGATGTCAGTGCTGTGTTTGTGTTACGGCTAAATTCATATACCTTATCGAGAATAGAAAAAGTGGTCACACAACATCCGCCATGCACCGTGTAGCTATACTCATATGAATTTATTATGTGTGCTTTGTAGAATATCTAAAACATTTGATCCCAAAAATACGATGGTGGCATGAAATGAACCTAACATTACTAATTTTGTATCACATTTATCAATCTGTAATGTTGTTTTATGAAATTGTTCTTTGAATTGAATTGAATGAATGAGGAATGAGAATGAAAAGTATGAACAAACTGAATGATTACTGAAAATAATTTAATCTCTAATTTAGATCATCTCAAGCGGCAAACATTATTTCTTTTTATTTCTCACAGGGTGTGCAGGAAGCGTAACATTGTTGCCGTGGACAGCACAGAGTTTGTTGGACTCTGCGGTCTTGCGGAGACCCGAGGTATCATCAGGCTCAGTGGGAGGAAAGAGCCTAGAACCCAAAAGGTGGTATTGCAATGGGACGAGTCTGAAGTCAGTAATGCACTGAGCGACAAGCAACTGATATCTGACATTATAAATGATGTCTCATGTTTATAGTCAATTTATGAAACCAAAGGACATTATGTAGGTGTAGAGGAATTAGGATAAGTATTACTTTTTGACTTGTATGTGTTGATTTTATGTTTTTGACTGAATTCATTGCTTATTTATTTGACATTTACGTATTATGTTAAGTAACTTTTACTAATTAATATTACATTTTATGTTGTTGATCATCATTCAGACATAAATCTCAAAAGTAAACTGTTTTCACAACATTTATTTCCCGGACACAATGCATTCGTTAATGTTTTTAAAAATATTATTTTACTGCATGCATTTTTTATCATATTCACCTTTCAATCAAATAGTAGCAACTTAAAATATTCATTTTATTTTATATTAACAATGTTAAATTTTTTATTTATTAAGTTTTTTAAATTTGTTTTTGTCACTGGGTTTCTTACATATTACATTTATTTAACTTTCTGACATTCAAATGTAAACCCAATCTAACCTTAACCATTTTAATATTAAAAAGTTTGATAACACATCACAAAGAGCTTGGAAGGAACTTTAACATAGTTTAATGAGATACCATTTAAGCCATTTATTACTCTTGCGGAGAGTCAGATACCTGCACAGACTCATTCTGAAAATATTGTTTATTTGGTAATTGTTACCCCAAAACTCAAAAATAGACAAGACATAGATTTATGACAGTCTGCCTTATTTGGTGATTACTACCTACCTACCTATCCTACCATTCAAAAATAGATGGGACATATTTATTTATGCCCGTGTAATTACACGTGAGACTTTTGCAATTTTAGAAGAGACCTTGAAAAGAAGTTGTGAATCTACATGGTCTAATTAGTGTGATATGTTGAGTGAGGGGAGTGTGGAGCATAAGGGATTCATAAATACTTGTCATTAAAAACCAAACACAGAAGCAGAAATTGGATCCTGTGTTTTTATGTCTACATATACGATAGTGCAAAATCATTTTTCAAAATCAGTTGTGTAATAATGGCGCATAAAACATTTTAAATTAAGATAGGTAAAATAATATTTTGTTATACATACATAAGGGCAGACCTCCACGATGCTGGTGTTCTCAAAAAAGACCTGTTTATTTGAGGTCTAAGTGATAATTATATCACCACGCAAACTAGGCAATGCAATCTGGAGTTTTGTTTAAAATGTAAGTTTTTGATGAGTATTGTGTAAAAACAGGCACTAATATTATTTTAAAAGTTAGTAGAAATCAATTTGTTTCATACACATCTATTAATTTCTTCAAATATCTAAAGAGTTCAAATATTAAATTGAAGCTAATACATATTTTTGTCAATGTTAGAATTCAACGATGATAGAAATATTGACATTTGACTTTTTTGCTTGTCTTGACGTTTTTGGGTGTTGGGGGGTATCAATCACCAAATAACAATATTGTTATCTTCAGAATAGGTCAGGCAGTATACCTTGGATGGCAGTTGGTGTGCACTCGTCATTTGGAATAAATACATTGTGATGTACAGCCAAGTTGATTGCTACATATTGCACCTATTTTCCTAAAATAATTGTACACCATTATGCATCACATGTTTTCATATATCTAATACTGTTGGATATTAATATGATAATAGATAAATGGACAATCTTTTCTAGATTGTTAAAAGTACATTGAGCATTTTTGAGTGGGTGAAAGTTTTGGGTTTTTGTTTTACTCGGACAATCGTTTTTAACTTATTAATGATGTAAAATAATTTTAAGTAACCTTAGTAGTTGATAGTTGTTGAGACTGAAAAGTTAAGTGTTGTACGTTTTTAATTGTATCTTTATAAGATGCATCTTATTCTAGGAAAAAAACATTTATTTTATGACGAGTATATTGAATAATCATAGTAATTTTAGTGTGCATGTTTTCTTTTTGACATCGGATTGTAAATTAGGAATACGTGCGTAAATGCTCAAATATCTCATATTTCCTATGAAATTTTTTGAAAATTTATTTGTGTTACTTTACATACATATTCATTCATATTCATGCACACGCAATATACTTTTGTTAGTGGTTTGGTGTTTAAATTTCAATAAAATGTCAATTTCAATTTTTGCCTAAAACAAATATGCATGTTAAAGGAACAAGGAGATGAGTTGGAAATCATAATCATACAGAAAAGTTAAACAAAGTTTTACGAAATTATAATCACCTTTTCAACAGTATGAAATTTTTTCAACTCGTTTCTATTTTCCTTTAACACAGAAATATTTTAGAAAAATAAAGTAACATGTATTTTAGCAAGAATACACAAATTCAGCGTAATTTACCTCGCAAATGTGACTGAAACCACAAATTGAACCCAGGTACAATTTCTAGAATCTCATTATTTGAATTTTGTTTGATTAAAAATGAAAATGAGAGCAATCTTCACATTTTTCAAGACAATTAACTTAATTTTTTTGTGGTGCCACCGCTACGAGGTTAACATTTTTTGTCCCAATTTTATCAACATCAAAATAAAATAAAAAGTATCAAATATATCAGTTATGCCTTAAACTCAGCTGGTGCAATGTTTCATTAACTCATTCTGTGGGCAAATCATGCATTTAGTACGCATTCGTCGTGTATACACGGTGCTGGCCTGGAACAGGTTAAAAAGAATGATGTACTATAATGCCTTCTATATAAAAAAATTGCTCTACTTTAAATAAGTTGTACCTTGGATTGTCATTAAGAATTTTTTGGGTATCTGTATGATTAAAATTGTATATTTTATTACATTAGTAATGCCAAAACCGATAACTTGTGGAATATTGTAAAAAGACCAGGATGTATAAAACTATGTGTAAAAATTTAGAAACGTGATTTTAAATACATATACTCTCATAAATGGCTGTCCACACTTCAAATATGTTTTAATTTTCATCAACCTGTTGATTTATGTATTTTTGATTGAAATTTTCATCAACATGTTAATTTATGTATTTTTGATTGAAATGTACAGTTTTTATTTTTTCAATCTGATTTTTTTTTGTTTCCTTCGTTGCGTCCGAAGTTAAAGGAATAAAAAAATGTATTTTTAATATAATTTGTGATCAAAAAAATTGGATGTTTTGTAACTAAATAAACTTTTTGTCAAACAAATAAGTAACAATGACAACAATACTGAATCGAATAAAAATTAAAAATATCTGTTATTGATTTGGCAGAATTTTGAACAATTTACTAATATACTAGCAGGATAGCAATCGGCTTCGCCGATTGCTTACTGCTAGTCCCTGCGGGCGACTATTGTGGCCGCTTCGCGGCCAGCGATAGCTGCTGCGTGGCCAATTGTGTTTGCTGTGCAGCAATCACAATTGTTTACCTATGCCTACGTCAACCGCTTCGCGGCCAATTGTATCTGGCAAACTTCCATTTTTGCTATTGTGTCCTATTTGCCGCGAAGCGGCCAAATGTGTTTGCTGTGCAGCAAACAATTGTTTACCTATGCCTACATCAGCCGCTTTGCGGCCAATTGTATCTGGCAAATTTCCATTTTTGCTATTGTGGCCGCCGCTGCGCGGCCAATTGTATCTAGAAAATTTCCATTTTTGCTATTGTGGCCGCCGCTGCGCGGCCAATTGTATCTAGAAAATTTCCATTTTTGCTATTGTGGCCGCTTTGCGGCCAATTGTGTTTGCTGTGCAACAAACACAATTGTTTACCTAGGCCTACGTCAGCCGTTTCGCAGCCAATTGTATCTGGTAAATTTCCACTTTTAATTACGGGTAGTTTAGATATAATTAAGACTAACTATTTATTCAAAATTTCTAACCGATTAATAAGTTAGAGCGGAATAAACCACAGTTCAATAGGTAGGTACCTACTCTCTTCTCTTCTCGCAGTGTTGATTACTTTTATACAACATTATAAAAAATTAATCCTTGTTTAATTTGGTTTGTTACATAAAAAAATTAATACAGTGAAACTCTCTTAATACGTTTTTCAAGGGACCAGCAAATAAAAACTTATTAGGCGTGAGAACATATTAACAGTGATTTCATTATTTTCACATATGATTTACACTTTCTAATTTTGTGTTTTAATTGAAATTTCGTTTATATAATATGAAAATTTAAGGACATCTATTTAAAAAAAATTAAGTAGGTAAATATATACATTTGTAAAATATTACCTGAGGGTCAGAAAACAATAAAAACCACCAAAACAATAAAAATTTTAGCACTGTCAAAAAATATTTTATTAATAACCATACTAAAAGAAAACCATATAATATCTTATGTATGTATGTCACTACCTATGTGCAAACCTTAATTTTAAAAGAAAATATACAAGTTATCTAAATTACTATTGCAAAAAAAATACCTATCTTAAACTAATAATATTATTAAAGGAAAAATCAATCATAATTTAAATATAAATCGGTGTATATTGACAAAACATAAACCTCACGAATACGAAAAAATAATACGAAAATTACCTGTATCTACTTCCCCTGGCTTGGTAAAGATTGCACATTTGTAAAAAAGAACCATTTGTAAATAGTATTCTACTTGACTTCATTTTAAAAATGTATCCTTTTTGATGATTTCTACATAATTTAGTTGCACATCCAACATATCGCCTTGGGCAAACTCAATGGGGCAAAGTTCAAACAACCTGCCAATTCAGGGGCGAACTCGACGAACTTAACACAATAATACATTAAATAACATTCTTTTGAGATTAATAACGATTTTATTTATTTTAATTACGTTTGATTTCACAATACCTGAATATTTTCCCGGGCGCAAAGAATATTCGTGATATTTTTTATCGTTAAATTAAATTTGATCCGTTTTTTTGTAACTCAATTAGAAAACAATCGGAGATATTACGTAATGAATATTCCCGATTGTTTCCTCGAAGAAATACAACCAAAATGAGAAGAATTTCGTTTAGGCGAATTAATTTTGCACTGACGTTGATTGATTTTGCGATTGCGACTACTTATATAAAAAATTATCATAAATAATCGCCGCGTAAAATTATTTATTAAATATTATTTCACTTGTCAGTATTCAACCGTTCTGTTTTGTTTTACAATTTTTTTAATAGATTTCAAAATATTTTGTTGTTCAAGAGACAAGTTTATTCATGGATAAACGCTAAACGTCGGTCGTTTTATTTTATTTCTCAAGAAACTAATCAAATCAAGCCAATCAAAACTAAACCGGAAGTAATGAATGGCTCCCAATGATATCTATCATTTTGATGAAAATAATTTAAAAACAGATTTATTTTTTAAGAATGAAAAGAGCATGGAGTAAAAATAATCAAAGAAAAATTAGTACAAACAAGTTTAAAGAATTATTTGCGCTGATCAAAGCCGACTATAAACACGTAACTCGCCAGTCGGGTACGCCGACAATCGCGCGAAAATTATTATACGATATATGAGTACTTGAATTATGAATCGAGTAATTTAAGTGATTAATTGTCTTTAAATTTGTTTAATTAACATTGTACGTCCCGCGAATTCACGCGACGCGAGGCCGGCGCCACATTGCGCAGACGTTCCGTCGCAGATCTTCCATTTTACTACATTTTATCTACATTTTTTTCCATTATATAATACGCACTTATCAAACGCACTGCGCGGACATTCGACGAAATGACGCGACCACGACATCCGACATCCCCGCAGTGTGGCGCTGGCCTTTGTTTCACTGAATTTGTCGGCAGTTATTTCACGTGTTTGAAATGATATTGAATGATTTTAATGGAAGAAAGGCAATCCGATAAATAATTAAAAATAAAGAGTATAATTGATATAAATACTTGTGAATTTTAATTAAATTACGGTATATTTTGGACGTTAAATATTGACGAAAATGAAACAAAATATTACAGTAGCACCTACCGAAAGGGCTTCTGGAATTGCAAATTATCAGGTGCACCTGCTAATGCAATTGTGTATTCTCAGAAATGGATTTTTCGGTCAATTAAAAATGTTTGCATAGTAAAGAATGAAAATAATTCAAAAATTAGTATCACAAATGCGGCTCTGCGAGTATTATACGAGTATATTTGAAAGCCAAGCATTCTTTGTTTATATTGGGGATTAAGTTTTATTGTCTCGCCTTTTCAAATAGTACAGTTTTTGTCAAACTACTTTTATGGCTCTGCAAGAATTATCTATTGTAAGCTGCCCATTTTGTGAATTTTGCGATTTATTTGGGTTAATTGTTCTATTAGCCTATTTAAATACTGGAGGGTTTTTTCAGCCGCTAGAACTTTTATGACACCGCCAAATTCGCATTCACGGCGAAATATTCTGCTGCATGCGAGACGCCCGCGCTGTATTTTGTCCGGACCGACGCTAACCTACCTACATTCTCGGCTTCTAGAGCGAACATGGCGGACCACCCTTACATTTTTTGTTTCTGTGCGTAACATCAACTATTATGAAAAAACAGAAGTAATTTGCCTAAAATTCGTTGATTAATTGCATATACTTATACACACGTAATGATAAACATAATACAATATCTATTCATACAATTAATTACTATGAATAAATTACTTGAAGCATTTGAATATTTGAAATTTCCGAAATTAAGCCGAATTACAGTAATACAAGCGTAGAAATGACAGTGGGAATGTTAATGCACTTTATATATTTTATTCTAGGAAATGAAAGAACTGTCTAAGAAACAATCTGACGGGGTCTTCATTAGTAATTAGTTGCGAATCGGGTTTTTACGGCCTCTTAAGCAATTCCAAGAATTGGATTTTTCAGACACCTATACAATTAAGTAGGTATATTTGTATGAAGTTAAATATGAATGTAAATAATATTTGTATTGCGGGTGCGGCTCTGGTATTGTGAGGATTATCCGGATTATTGTCTTTGCAATATTTGCTTAGATTTACAGCGGCTGTTCTTTGGTTAGAATTTTGACTTTTGTTGTTTTCTTTGAAAAATATTTATTAGGTACCCTATTATAAAATTTTACTACCCTTGTTCACATTTGGGTAATGGAAAAACCCATAAAAGAAGTGGCTTTTTTTATTGGACTCATTTAATTTTTTCTTTTGAATATCAAACAAAATACCAATATCGTGTTTCGAAAAACGTATTATGAAGATTTATTTGTATGGATAAATTGAGTTCAGCTAAAAATATTTGCACTGCTTAGGCGAGAAACGAAAATAAGCGGGAAACGTATTAAGCCTAATAAAATATGCGATTTGTATGGGACTTTTTCGGGACCGCAAAGTTTAAACTTATTTTGCGGGAGAACTTATTAAAAGTGAATTTATTAAGCGAGTTTCACTGTATTAGGTCCTTAAATATGAAATTGGCGTTTTGCCGTACTGGCAAATTTGATCTCAAATATCTTCTCTTTGGTTAGGAATTCCAAATCCAAATTTATACAGCTATTTACTCATGTATTTGTGTTTTGAAAATTATAATTCATTTGTTTTTTCCTCAATTGTTTTTTTCTTTGCGTTACTCAGTTTACAAAATGAAAAACTTGAAATATCGCATTATTTACGAGTACGAGTTCCACCGTGTGGCACCAGTGCTGCAGAAACGGCTCGAAGGATTAATGATGTGTATGGCGACGGTGCCGCAAAAGAAAACACAGTGCGTTTTTGGTTCCAACGTTTTCGTTCTGGAAATTTCGACCTGCAGAACAAGCCCCGTGGACGGCCGGAGACCAAAGTTGATAATGAAGAATTGAAGGCTATTGTGGAAGCGGATCCATCGCAAACCACATCCGAGTTAGCTGCAGGCTGCGGTGTTAGTGATAAAACTGTTTTAATCCACTTGAAGCAAATTGGTAAGGTGAAAAAGCTTGAAAGGTGGGTACCTGACGAATTGAATGAAGCAAATCAACAAACGCGCGTTGATTGCTGCGTTGCATTACTCAACCGGCACAATAATGAAGGGATTTTAAATCGAATCATTACCTGTGATGAAAAGTGGATCCTGTACGATAATCGGAAGTGCTCATCGCAATGGCTGAACCCTGCCAAACCAGCCAAACCATGCCCCAAGCGAAAATTGACTCCAAAAAAGTTACTTGTGAGCGTTTGGTGGACTAGTGCTGGTGTCGTTCACTACAGCTTTCTTAAATCTGGCCAGACGATTACGGCAGATGTCTATTGTCAGCAACTGCAAACCATGATGGAAAAGCTAGCTGCTAAACAACCGAGGCTGGTTAATCGCTCTAGGCCACTGCTGCTTCATGATAACGCTAGACCACACACTGCATAACAGACGGCTACCAAATTAGAGGAGCTTCAATTGGAATGTCTAAGACATCCACAGTACTCTCCGGACCTTGCCCCAACAGATTACCATTTTTTTCGAAATTTGGATAACTTCTTGCAAAGGAAAAAATTCAACTCCGATGGGGCAGTTCAAACCGCCTTCAAAGATTTTATTGATTCCCGTCCGAATGGTTTTTTTAGTAAAGGGATCGATGAACTACCTATGAGATGGCAAAAGTGCATAGATAGCAATGGTACATACTTTGATTAAATAAATATATTATAATAAAAAAAATCGGCTTTATGTTCCTCCCATACTAAACGCCAATTTCATATGTAAGGACCTAATATTATACTTGGCTGCCGTTTAGCTCAATTTACTGTCGAAAATGTTATGTGTGTTTTCTTTCATGTGCGCAGCTATACTTTACTTATGAAAAAAATGGAATGCATATTTCGAAATTTCTGGCCAATAACAATACCGCTATGACGACTCAGCCTCCGTATTGCCCAGACTTCTTCCTATTCCCGAAGGTGACAAGTATTTTGAAATTTGGAAAAAGCGCTGACACAAATATTACACCCGATGGAGACTACTTTGAAAGGAATAAAATTAATATTGATGAATAAATAAATAAAAATTTCGGCAAAACTAAAATTCTGTATATTTTTGAACAAAGCTAGCGTAGGCTTACTTTAATTATGGTCACCAATACGTTTCCTCGAAGAGATAGTAATATCAAGAGTCACTGGGAATAGCAGATCCAAGACTTCGACATGTGGAGGTCCAGTTCAAATTCGATTCCTTGTACAGATAATAGATTCCTCAAACATATCTTCGAGAACAAAGAGATCCCAATTAGCCTAAAAAGACAAGCTTTTGAATCATGCATACTGCCAGTATGAATAGAGTGGAGACTATGGCCCTTACACGTGATGACGTATGGAGTGGAGACTATGGCCCTTACAAAGAAAAGTGTAGAAAAGCTTAATTGCACGCAACGATCCATGGAGAGATCCATGCTTGGAGTAAGCCTAAGAGATGACAAAATTTGGCGCAGAACTAGAGTAGTAGATATCTTGGATCGTGTAGCGAAGCTTGGCAATGGGCAGGACATGTTGCAAGACAGGATGCTACAAGATGGCCTCCCAGAGTTCTGAGTGGAGACTTTGGGAGATTAAAAGAGGCATCGGAAGACCTCAAAAGAGATGGGCCGATGATATAGCCGCTGTGGGGGGAAAGAAATGGCTACAATTAGCAAACAACAAGGAAGGATGGAAAAGGAAGAAAGAGGCCTATATCCAGTAGTGGAGAAACGAAGGCTGATGAAGAAGAAGAAGAAAAAGTAGAGATAGTAACATCAAGAGTCATTGGGAACAGCAGATCCAGGACCTTGACATATGAAGGTGCAGTGTGAGCCGAGTCTCATCGGATTGAGAACACTGTGTTAAAACTGATATGATGAAATAAGAAGAATGTATTAATAATAATATGGAGGTGGTATGGTGTACTTTGTTACATTACGGATGATTTCTTTCATTTTATAAATAATTAAGTTTACAAAAAAATACATACAAAAGAAATAAACGTTATACAAATGAATAAAAGGTAATGGCTTGGGTAAATAGGGCTTGGTTTCGGAAACCTTAACATATGAAAAATATTACATAAGTGCGGGGTCGTGAATATTTTATGTACTTTAAGAAAATGGAATTAAATAGCGGGAAAATTACTAAATAAATTTAATAAAATCTATTTTCAAATCACGGCACCGTGCTTGCTAACCCCATTATATAATATCGACAAACATGTTTGAGTGCTTTTCTCTCGCTGCGTAAAATACACATTTTGTTTAAAATACAATATTGGATCCTTTTTGGTCTGTCATGCCGAAAGATTTATTTATGCAAAGGGTGGGTGTTTCGAAGAATTCTGTCGTATTTTTCTTTCAAAGAGAACACAAAGTGTACCTAAATCGTGTGTACTTATTAATTAGGGAACCTCTTTTTAACATCTAAAGTTTACATCAAAATACATTTGATCGAGTCATTAATATCAAATTTCTAAATGGCAATCGTACTGTAAGCATATATAATGACAAGAGTAACAATGCAAGTATATTGTGAGTAAAATTGTTTGCAATTTTTGGATCAACAGCTATTAGTAAGTGTTTTACCCGATTGTTATCCCAGCATAGATCTTACATTCTTACGTACGTGTAAACTTATCAAATGACAATATTTCTATAATTATAGCAGAAATATTTTGTTTAATTAAATATTTGGATAACACTTGAATTAGTTTGTTTTTGTCAAATAATTGAAAAAATTATTAGATGAAATAAATTGATTTCTACAAATTTTAAAATTATATTTGTATTTGTTTCTTCATATTCCTCACGTGACATATGTACAATGTTACATAATGGTGATCAAGACATAATTGTATGACACTGCAAACCAGTGAGAAAAGACCCAAAAATGGTATGCTGAATTTAGAGACCCGCTCTAACCTTCGATAGCTGAAAATGACATTTTACAGAGAAAGTTTAAATAAAATTGTAGGATAAATAGGTGTTGCACCATCAAACCTGTTAGTCCACATACACTGTTTTAGTATTCTGCAGCAGGGTAATCTAGGGATTTTCGCAGTACAAACTTTGCTTACCTTCTCAGATATATCCTTATAATTTGTATAATTACAACCTTTATATACCATTTTCTTTTGGCTGTTAGACTGCTTAGACTGTAAACCGTCTCGCTCACACGCCATATGTTGGCCCGCGCCACCAAGACCATCTACCCAGAGGTTCACTCATTCAAACTAATACATCACTTCACGCACCTTACAGTCACCAACATATATACATACCCATTTGGATTTAATTTGAAATAGGTACATTATATTGGTACTATACTACGGTCACCGAAAAGAGAGATTTTCGTACATTGACCCTACGCTACGTATCCTTGTCGCACGCATACAATTATGTTGCTGTCACGCTTGCACAAGAACAGCAAGCGAGCGTGACAGCAACATAATTGTACGCTTGCGACAAGGATACGTAGCGTAGGGTTAATGTACGAAAATCTCTCTTTTCGGCGACCAAAGTATACATGAATTAAGCGAACAAAATTAAGCAGACCAAATATAGAATCGCTATTCTCTTTTTATTCGTAATCGCTGCAAACTATTCATGGTTAGATTAGTAACAGATGTTGGATGAATAGATTAGAAAGAAAAATGGATATTAATGTGCTATCCTATTTGAAAACGTGCACACTATAATACTGCAGACCATAAAACCATCATTTAACTAAAAGAAACTGATGAAATTCATGATCATTTGATGAAAACGGAAGGATCGCATTTTTAAGGTTTTAAACCCAGGTGAAAACAGGAAAGCAGAAAAGTGCTGCACCTTACGACTAAAATTTTAATCCAATCAAAACCATGCATCCTATCACCGCCAACAGGAAGGGTTTTGTCCTTCACCATGAAAACAACATCCCATACAGCAGTAATGATCAGGTAAAAATTTAGAAAACTTGACTAGAAAGTTTTAAATCACTCCTATACTCTCCTTATCTTGCTCCATCAGATGAGTATTGATTTCAATCGCTTCAGATCTATTTAAACGGAAAAACATTTAAGATGATGGCGCTTTTAGGTAGTTGAGGATTTTGAGGATCAGCGCGGCCGGAACCAAAGCTTTTTCATTCCCCTAAAATGACCACAGATGTCGCTAATGAGACATCAATATTGATTTTGGAGTTTGTTAGCAATATACTTTATCTGTGTAATGAAATTCTTCCGAATTACTAGCATTACACTAGGATACGCCAGAAATATTATTTCAATTTATAATATAGGTACATTGATTGATTAATGATGTCCCTGTGACAAAACTTCAGTACTATTCTGAAAATTTGAATATTCCAAAACAAGACAAGTTTTACAATGAGGGCATTGGCCGACACCGGCCAAGCTTTTGTATTATTGGTATCGAGAGTTCGCTGTCTCCCTCCTGTCTGTCTGGCAAACTTTGACATAAACAAAATTCTAATATTTATGCTCTTTTAGAGCTGTAGTCACTTTGAAGAGAATAAAAGAATTTTTTCATGGGACACCCTATCATATGTTTTCATGTGTCTTAAAACATTCACAGTATTTCTTTCAGATTTTCTAAATTACTTCTAGGGGTTGCTACCAGTTGTGAAGATAAATGGGTTAACAAAAATTTTTGGGTATTGAAAGCATATTAAAGTGTGCCCTAGTACAAAAAAAAAAGTTTTTGAAGCACCCTAACTTACATGTAATGTAGGTAAAAACATTCGTAAAAAATCTAATACGAATATTGAACAAAATTTGTATATCAAATAAAGAACGTAAGGTCGGATGCCCCTCCAAATTATTTTATTTGTCAAAATAAATATTCAAATGTGGATTTATTAAATTATCAAATATTAGGGTCGACTCAAAATAACAGCAAACAGGCGAAAGTCAACAAAGCTTGAAAATCCACGGATTATAAAATACAACATTTTCCGAGCTAAATTATTCTATTTGCTACAAATGCGAAGAGAGCTCACTTGTTTCGTATTGTTGTTTTTTGTGCTGCGAATTTTTCATTTTTCTTTTTCGTTTATTGTTTTGGTTCGCTCCGTTCCATTCGCCGTTTCGCTATAAATAATATAACATCTTCCGTTTCGAGAGCAAAATACATCCTATCGCGATTTTACGCTTTTCGTCAATAACTAATGACCGGGTTTTTGTGACACAGCAAGTTCAGAAGCCCAATTGTGTTCGGTTATTTCCGAGGTGATGAAAGTCTTTGAAATTATATTTTTGTTAATATTTTATTCAGTGCAAAATGAAGGAGATACGTTATATTTTATTAATTTAAATGCATTCATTAATTGGAAGGGGATTCGATCAAGAAGCGCCATTCGTCATGAGTTCTTCATATATTTGGAGACTATGTCAAACTTCTAGTAAGTAAATATAGTTTTTAGTAAGTTTATGGAATTGTCATGGATCGTTTTAAAATAATTTAAAATAAGCTTGCACTCCAGGTATAATTTTCCTTAACTCCTGTGTGTCGGTGATGTAACGTAGGTCTACCTGTCATACAAAATATGAAATATCTACCCTTATTTACGAAAACTAAAAAGTCACATTTTTTGTAATCATCAAATAGACATTTTCACACCAAAATTACTAAATTAAACTGTTAGAAATGTACGGATTTTTTAATTAAAAAATATTTATTCATTACTCTCGTATTTTCGGCCAGTGTGTAAGAGAGAGCAGTATATTGTGCATCGCAGTTAAATCGAGCAATAAAGAGCACGACAATACCATACATTTCATGTAGGACAGAGATGGCGGTTGCTTAGGTTTCGGCGAAAGAAAAAACAATATAGAAAGAGTACGATAGAGTCGGGTAACATGTGCTAGACAAAGACGGAGTGCATGCGACTGAAGCGAGCAGGCGACCGCGTCGTTGTATTCAGTTGCTATCGAAACGTCAGCGAGAGCGTACGCAAATTCGATTTGCCATGATTTTATAATAATTTACTAAAATAATGCAAATATGTATATTTACCTTACATAATTATATAAAGGCACCTTTAAAAAGTCTTATCTGTATTGTATATATGTATATTTTATCACATATTAAAAACTATGCCGATTTTTAATCAGGTAACGCTGTGTTACTCCACCGTCCCCAAAGTTTTTTTTTAGCACAGTCTTTTAAGAGTTAATGAAACAGTTTTATTAAATTGAAAAATACCCTTTTAAAACATAAAACTGACTTACATCATTCGACTGGTGAAATATCTTCTAACATCCCAATGACCGAAGCAAATAAATTTAAGTTCATTTCGTTACCGGAGTTCATTGGACAAAACACATTTAATTGCTTTATACATACACATATAATATATTTAAATATAGGATAATATGTAGCAAGTCTCTCGGCCACTACGTACCTCGTTTGACATATAGAAATACCTGTTCTGAGATAGATAGTTTTTTTTATAATTTTATCACCTTACATCGATATTTTGTATTTATTTTGAAAGAAAGTACACACAGTAAATATCAAGAGTAAAAAATATTTTAAAAATACGACAAGTACTCTTTTATATCTTTTAACATGTTCGATTTTATAAAATATTTTGTTTAGAAATATTGTCATGAGAATATAAAATAATAGGAACTAGCCATAATCGAAGTCTTTCGAACAATCTAGTAGATTTAAATGTAAATGGTTACGCATATTTAATACGAACTGTATGTTTTTCCGAGAGACATCTCGACGTTTCGTTGAAGTCGTATTCAACGTCATCAGCAGAGCGACCTGTACCCCGTACGGACTCAGTCCGCCCTATACCTCCGCGGGTACAGGTCGTTCTCCTGGTGACGTTGAATACGAATTCAACGAAACGTCGAGAATTGTCTCTCGGAAATACATTCGGCTCGTATAAAATATCCGTAACCATTTACATTTAAATATGTCTTAGCACCGTAATAATATCCTTAACTCTTTAATCTAGTAGATATTAGAAAGAACTTGAAGTTAGTCGCACAGAAATACTTATACGGGAACATTCGCGAAATGTTCATAATCACTAAAATACACGATAAATTTCAAGAATGCGAGCTGTTATCAGTTTGTTTTGACGTTTAGTGAAAGTCACAGATAAAAGCGAAATACTAGCGATTTTTGCCATTTTCTTCATAGGGTCTTTATTGTGACATGGGTTCTTGCAACAGGTTTTCTTAATATCGAGGATAGAAAGCCAAAAGGGCGTTAGTATTTTTTTTAATAGAGATGCGAACACGGAATATGAGTCACATCAATATTCTTACTATTTTAAAACTAAGCTAAACCATGAAAATAGGACTACCTTGCTGGGTTAGAGTGAGGTTCTAACCACAAGACCAACAAGCTATTCTAGAAGAGCAAAAAAAAGTTTCGTCAATCTGATTTTGTCAATGTTTATTTTATTATTAAACGATTTCGGTTTGTTTTCGATTTGTTTTGGATTAAGAAGTGTGGAAATCATTTAATTTTTTAAGAAAAATTGACAAAATCAGATTGACATAACTTTATTTTACTCTCCTGTAAAGTTCTAAATGATCACTAACACGCTTTTGGCTTTCTATCCTCGAAATATTTTCTCTCATCCATTTTATTTTTCATATATAATAAAAAAGTGTATAACGCGCTATGTAATAACGTATTAATCTGAAACTCATACCTAAATTGTATTTATTGATTTGCGTTTGTCTTTATTTATTCGGAATATTATTTGCAATTTCTTTTTTAATTAAATAGTTATTTATTACTAGCTGTGCCCACGCGGCTTCGCACGCGTAGATTTTTAGTACACTTGGATCGTCATAGAACTTTCGCGAACCTTCTAGAACAGTCTCCTTTAAAAATTTCAAGAAATTTATCGAATGTACAGGAACCTTCTAGACACACCGATACATTCCGACACTCAGTTTAGAATCTTATAGAACTTTCGGGATTTTTCTAGAACCTTCTCCTTCTAGAACTTTCTAGAGCAGGTTTTCCCGAAACCTTCTATTTTGAAACAATCTGAAGCATTTGCGGCCTTCCCATAACAAAACAATGTGCTAGAAAGCACATTTTCATCACCCACTCCCACCCACGCTCAGCCACCCCCACCAAACTCGCACATTTTTAATGGGACACCAAAGGCTATCCACCACCATAACCACCAGGGAATGGTAGTATCTGGTTGTGAAGAAAACTTGGCGGATAGGGAAACACGGGTTTCTTTTTATATATATATATATTGATTAATTTATCATAAAAGGTGTATTTTGTAATTATATCATATTCAAAATATAGTTATATTTCTACTCTAATTATTCACTACAGGACGATGTGTTAGGGTCAATAATGACCTGTTGACGGTCTGTTTGTTAAAAATTAAAAATAAAATATGCCTTATCTCCATTTAAGAATTTCTTATTATTTATACCTTGCAATTATTGTAGACAAGAATTCAAACATTTTTCGTTTTACGTTTTATTTAAGCTTGTATAATTTTAGGTAGACGTTCGTATTTTTTATAAATATAAGAAAACATACTTTTCTACTAACTCACTGTCATGAAAAATACTCACGTATTTCCTCGCTTATTACATCCCGACGATGCGGTCAGCACTTCATTTTTACTAACCCATTACTTCGTACAAATAGAGACAAGTGTCAGTTGATTGCTATCAGAAAATGAGTAGGCGCTGCCTAATGAAAACACTTAAAGAAATTGAACTTTATAAATAGACCACTGTTGGAAAATATTTTTCTTCAAAAAATAAGAATCGAAAATGCTACCCGTTTTCATTGACAGTTCTTCACTTAATTAAGAGTTGACATATGTGCGTTTTTTAAGGGAGGGTAAAGTTAATTCGTACAAAAAAAGGCATGTTTTTGTGACGACACAGTCAAAACCTCTTAATTAAAACCAATGATACATTAAAATATGACATTTGAAAAATATTGTGTAAAATTTTCAAGAAGAAATATTAAAAAATACGGCAATGGCAGCAATTATTCGGACATGTCTCGGAAAAAAGTAGAATTGCGGTGTCCCTCATAACTTGGTGCTGGATCATTTGAAATCAAAAAATCAAAGTTCATTCGTTAGATAATAGATTTTTCCAGGTAACGCTGGGAGGGTTTTTTGAATTTTTCAATTTTTTGGAACACTTTGAAGGGAAAAACGCGTTTTTTTGCGAAAAATATCGACTAATTTGTTATTAAAAAATAAAAATTAATAACAAATTTGAGAAAAAGGCTCCAGCGTTACCTCGTAAATTATGTACAGAAATAGTGCTCAAAATTTCAAAATGATCGGTGTAGTAGTTTTGAAGTTATGAGGGACACCGACTTTGAAAATGTGAGATGTGGGGAAAACGCTTTAAAGTTTTGCACACTGTAAAATTCAAAATAAAACATGACACTTATTTTATACTTACACAAAATCGTCGATGGTTCACACAGCAAAGAGCTTTCATCATCAGCATCTTTTTGTCCTTGTCTACGCAAAACTCTTCCAATACAATAGCACATCCGGTAGTCCTCAGGTGAGCGCGTCTCTCAGCTGCCCGAGCAGGTATAGAAAATCAGTCTGAGTATCGCTCAAATGTTCATAATTTCATCAATTTTGCTCAGATTGACTTGAAATTTTGACACAATACTCTTGCGATGTTATATATCCATTTAAAAAATTAAAAATAAAATGCAAAAAAAAAATTAAAAACCTTACCCCCCCCCCTTAATATGAAATGAATAAGTTATTAAATTAAATGAAAGATTTAAGAAAATATTACGGAAAAAAAGTGTAGCTTGGTGGTCTTGTGGTTAAGACTCTCGCCTCGTGATCCAAAGGTCGCGGGTTCGAATCTCACTCCAGCCCGGCAAGTAAGTCCTATTTTCATAACAAAAGCGTTTAGTTTAGTTTTAAAATAGTAAGAATATTGATGTGATACGTATTCCGTGTTCGCATCTCTATTTCAAAAAAAGTAAAAATATATATATATTATTTAAAATCTATGCTGATTATTTCATACCCTTCAGTGTTATAGCACAGTACAATATAACTGTTATGTACAGTTCCGACATGAATACATCAAACGCATTCAGTTTTCCTGACTGCTTACCAAGCCTTCGCCCTCAAAGCCTTCGCCATATAATTACAGAGGGCCGTGACGCACAAGTCCTGTTTTTTCATTAAATGTGTGTACTTTATAATTTTGAAAATAAATGTCTAAAACAATACACGTTAACTTAATAAATAAAGTTAAATACTTGCATAATGAATAAAAACACTATTTTTGTATACTTGTACTGTTGAATTCGCGTTTTTTTCTCTATAATATAGTTAGCGTATTCTGATTTATTATAACAAATATACACATCCTACATATACAGACATATTGACTCAAAACAAAATAATTTAGAAACACTTTAAATTCATAAAAACCCAAGTACCGAAAATAATATCATCAATAATCAAATACATCTCTTCACTTTACCCCTTCTCACAATGTTCCCTCTCTCCCACCATCCACATACCCCGTTCACTTCTAATGGAGCAACAACCCATACACCAGACATTCACTCCCATACACTTCAGTCTACACTTGCCTGAAAAAGGAAACGGAGGTTTAGTAGTAGTAATATTCATAAATAAAACTAGGGGAAAAATAATTATTAAAGTGGTTTTCCATAAAGTAAACGCGACCGTTCGCATTAGTTAAACGTAAGTACAGTAATTTTGAAGCTCGCTGCCATAATATAATTATAATCAGTTATGGCCTATATGTATATTATGCTGATAAGATTATTATCGAGCAAGAAGGTTCATTAAATACATATCATATGTACATACATATGTCTATATCTTTATCAATTTGGCTTTGAAGTTTATTAAGGCGGTACATTCACTGCAAATGCATATTTCGGCGTTTTTTACGAAAATGTGGATTTTTATTATTCATTTACATCAGAATGTATATGATAGATTGCAATTTTTTAGGGCGATACCTTAGATAGAACCTTTTTTCTTATATAAAAGTAATAAACTGAACATTATTTACAATAATTAAGAAAAATATTGGCATTAATCCACAGGCCGCGGCAAAAAAAACGTTTTTAATGTTCCCGGGAAAAGTGTGATTCGTTTAAAATTTGTATGTAAGCATAATATGTTTTTTCATACATATAAAGTTTACTTAATTATCTAGAATCTGTACGTAGGAAATTAAGAAATATTCAATATTAAAAAAGATATCATTTTTCAAACATGCTTAAATATTTACGATTTTTGGTCATTTTTAAATGTTGTTTATTCATATAAAAAGATGATTTTAAACGATATATTGTATCTATATTCGCACTTTGAGTCTTCAGTCTATTAAAAAGCTATTTTATTTATAAAAAACACGTTAATTAATATTTAAAAATAAAAATTCTATAGTATGAAATGTGTCGAAAAATTACGCAGTTTGCAGATCACAATCCGCGCGCCAGCCGGGAGAGGCGGACGCATTCATGTAGTCCAATCATTTTTTCATAAAAAAAATCACTTTAAAACGTGTTTTTATGCCAAATTTGACTTTAGTTCAAAATAATATCATATTATATATTCGAAAGCAATCTATTCATCGCAGATAATAATGTTTTTTTTAACTAGTTTTGTATTAAATTGCATTTCTACTCATAACCTAATATTGAACGCATGTCACTTTTGCCGACTTGCTCGCTGACTCGCTATGTTCGCGTTGATGTCATTGTTATTTGAAAGTCAAGTAGGATATTAATTTACGAGATAATTTTTAAAATATAGATAAATGGTTTTTAATTTTATTTTTAATTCAATACATATTGTTGTAGTAGTTTTTTGTTTATTTTAAAAAATTATTTAAATTCAATTATTTTCACAGGTGTTTTGACATTTCAGTCGGAAGTCAAAATAATATCTAAATCTGCTTATTCGACAAAAGTTTTAAATTAACAAACAGTGATATAAGAAAAATTGTCGTTTTTTTTTTTTACAAAACCTAAATTATTGGAGAAATATACATACGCTTTTTTATATTCTAGACTTAAAACATTTAAAATTCTAATAATATTAAGCGAGCATGACTTGCGTTCCCGTATATTTTAAACGTCGGTACTCCATTTGGTTGTCTCGTTTCCTCGCAACCTTTCTATCTCACAAGGGGACACGTAAAAAATACGCTCTTGCAAGGTTTATCTGATATGACGTTTGTTCATGTCTCGATCTCGTATTGAAGTAGCATGATCTATCCGACACATATCGCCACTTTGACAGCTTCAAAAATGTATGTACCGCCTTAATATTGAGGAAATTACGAAATAAAAATGCAGAAATAATAAATAAATAAAATAAAAATTATCTTCTCATTCTCGCAATTTTTCTTGAAACATTACACTAAAAGCATTTCTCGTAATATGATTATATATCGAATTATGACATTATTCTATATATAATCATATTTTAACGACACATTCAAATACTTGCCTGAGAATACTCAAAATATAATAATTGATGAAACTGTACCCCTTCTTAATTATTAAATAGTCTTCTTGAAATGGCTGTTGGAGATATAAGAAAATTTTTAGTAACCCATAAAAACCAAGTTTTTATTATACTCCCTTTCTTTGTAAAATATAACAACAATTAAAAACAAATTAAAACATATAACATAACACTAAACTTACAGTAATTGAATATATTTCTAAAATGTCAAATGTTTTGTGCTTTGATAAGACACTTTATCTTTGCTTTGAAGATTAAATTCTAAAAACATTTGTCAGTCAATTTAGATTTTCGACATACGTAGTGAAGTACCTATTATGCATACCGACGGAGTAATTCAAATTTAGAAAATATTCCGCGTCGTTATCGGGCCGCCGTTTCTAATCAAACTTTTCTAATGATTCCAATTTGAAAAAATCAATAAAATTTCTAAAAATCCGAAATTATACTATAATTATTAATTTTTTTTTAACGAATATTTGATAGATCTTCTTGATCGTCGCCACGAGTCTACTTGCCAAGTTTCAGCGCGATTGGATCACGGGAAAAGGGTCAAAAATCGATCCAATTTTTTTTGACGGCAAGCCGGCAAGCAAGCAAGCAGACGCCACGAGTTAATATAAAGGGAGTAACAATTAACAATATGCATAGTGTAACAGAACTAGTCCACAATACCTTACAGGTAGATTCCAGCCTTGATTATGAGTCGAAAATGTTCAAGCAACCATGACCTAATGTCAATAGTTCAGGAGTTATGCAATATCAAAGTTTGCATTTTGTAGCTATAAAGTATTGTGGACTAGCTCTGTTACACCCTGTATAATAATAATTTGGTGAAATAATCAACATCTTACAGCTCATTAGATTTGGTATGACTGCCACTTTATTTTTTTTCTTACTGGCAGAAAAGAAAAAAAATGCTTGGAATATATGAGTTTCCCCATTCCTAGCATATTCAAGGTAATTTGTCTTAAATTTAGTTGATTTATGATAATATATACAAACATATAAGCCGTTTTTTTTTTCAAATAAGATGCGGACACGGAAGACACCAACCACCAGATAGCTAGAGAGCGTCATGACCATTAATTACACTAGCAAATTTATCAGCCTAGATGTATAATAATCAATTTGTAACTTTTACATTGTCAGATATTTTTATTATCTGATTTTATAAACACCTGTGTTTTGCTACCTGCTTGAAATAATTCTAGTTTAAATCATATTTTTTTACCTAAAGCACAAGTGTTCTACAACCCTTATTTTCAACCCTCAGCGACCAGCCTGTTGGTTGCCATCATCTGTTGAACATTAATCAGAACCGCTTAGGTGACGCGGGTCAACATCTGCACTAAAGTGCGCGGTCGTTTGGGAATTTTGGGCGTTTTACAGGGCCAAATTAATTTTTCAATGTGACAAATGAGACCGTTTAAGGGGAGGGTAAGGTTTTTAACTTTTTTTTTTGCATTTTATTTTTAATTTTTTAAATGAATGTATAACATCGTAAGAATAATGTGTCAAAATTTCAAGTCAATCGGAGCAAAATTGACGAAATTATGAACATTTGAGCGATACTCAGACTGATTTTCTATACTTGGTCGGGCAGCTAAGAGACGCGCTCACCTGAGGACTACCGGACGTGCTATTTGCATTGGAAGAGTTTTGCGTAGACAAGGACACATTTTTAATAACAAAGATACTGATGATGAAAGCTCTTTGCTGTGTGAACATGGCATCGACGATTATGTGTAAGTATAAAATAAGTGTTGAGTTTTATTTTGAATTTTACCGTGTGCAAAACTTTAAATCGTTTTCCCCACATCTCACGTTTTCAAAGTCGGTGTCCATCATAACTTCAAAACTACTGCACCGATCCTTTTGAAATTTTGAATACTATTTCTGTACATAATTTACGAGGTAACGCTGTCGAGTTTTTTTTCAAATTTGTTATTAATTTTTATTTTTTAATAACAAATTAGTCGATATTTTTCGCAAAAAATCGCGTATTTCCCTACAAAGTGTTCCAAAAAATTGAAAAATTTAAATTTCAAAAAACCCTCCCAGCGTTACCTGAGAAAATCTATTATCTAACGAATGAACTTTGATTTTTTGATTTCAGATGATTTAGCACCAAGTTATGATGGACACCGCAATTCTACTTTTTTCCGAGATACGTCCGAATAATTGCTGCCATTGCCGTATTTCTTAATATTTCGTCTTGAAAATTTTACACAATATTCTTCAAATATTATACTTTAATGTATTATTGGTTTTAATAAAGAGATTTTAACTGTGTCGTCACAAAAATTCACAAAAACATGCCTTTTTTTGTACGAATTAACCTTACCCCCCCTTAATCCGTAATGTTTTCTTTCTCGTATTCATAAATTAGTACATACTTACAAACGCACCAGTTTACTCTATTTATCTAAGAATTACGGTATCAGAGTATAACCCCGAATAAATATTTTGGAACATTCAGTGCTACATATCGCCCATGATAAAACAATACCTCGCATAGCACACTTTTGTCTAAACCAATTTTATTTTAGTATTTGTTTTCAAAATGTGTAGATATGTTATCTGGCAAAAGCTTGTATCTTAAAAACAATCATTCTTGTTTCTTATTAAAGCAATTTATCGTATTCTATTTATTGTAAAGAATATTTTATACGCACCGTATGTATTACCGAGAAGCGAATCTCGACGTTTCGTTGGATACTTATCCAACGTCATCAGGAGGACGACCTTTACCCGCGGAGGTGGAGGTCGGACTGATTAGGTGCTGCTTCCTAGGGCGTAAATTGTATGCACTTTGTTGTGGAGTGCTCTCTTCTTATATCGCTACACGATTAAAGGAACACATTGGAGCAATTAAAAACAACAACTCCAATACATCGGCAATCTGCGAACATGCATCCAAAGGGAATCTCTACAACTTCATCAGATTTGACAAGGCAAAAATCTTATCAACAGAACCGTACCTTACACCCAGATTAGTGAGGGAATCCATTGAAATATACAAACATCCCAATTTCAATAGAGATGGCAGTTACAAACTATCAAGTATTTGGCGCCCTGTTCTAACGACACTGATTAAACCCTTGAGAGAAGTCGCAGTAAAATCCGCCGATGTAACTAGTACATATTGCACACTGGCGACCTCTGTTGTAGAAGAAGAGAACACTCCACAATAAAGTGCATACAATTTACGCCCTAGAAAGCAGCACCTAATCAGTCTGACCTCCACCTCCGCGGGTAAAGGTCGTCATCCTGATGACGTTGGATACATATCCAACGAAACGTCGAGATTCGCTTCTCAGTAATACATACGGTGCGTATAAAATATCTGAAATTACAGTTAAATATGTCTAACGACCGTAATAACAACCTTAACTCTTTAATATTAAAGATTATTATAAACAATATTAAAGATAAAGATAAAGATAAAGATAAGATTAAAGATAAAAAATACAATATTGTAAAGAATCTAGGTATTATGCAGTTTTTTGCCTCCCCTGTAAAATCTGTTTAGGCTTACGAAGTATTGTTTTATCATGAGTGATATACTCAAGAATACAATTGTTTCACATTCAAATAGTTATTTGTGAATCTAGCACTGTATTGTGCGTTATTTTGTTCATAGATTCCTATCTGCTTAAATAAAAGAGTGTCATGAATAAATTGTATTCGATTTTTTGGCCTTTTTTATAAATGTAACATTAATGTTTACTTATAACATGGGTTTATTTAAATACCGATTTATGGGAAATTTTTAACTCTGGATTAAATAAGTAAGTTAAGGTGGTAAGGATATAAGTTACCTCACTGATAGATTTAGGATCACCAATTTGTTAATGCGAGGGAAAAATTCCAATAGATATGTGCAGCGTGACATCTGCGGGTGTCATGTAATATATTGCAGGCATGTAAAAGGTGCACATGGTACAAGTAAATGAAAATTTATCGATTATTGAGAATTTGTCAATGATTTTGAAAGGGATTGTGGTTGGTTATTAGAGTAAATGGGGAATTCGTACTTATTGCAGTGTATACATTTATCCAAGTTTTATGGTTTCAAAAGTCAATTATCTCCTTAACCCTAGAATCCTACACTTTTTTGCCCAACCGATTTTCCTACAAGGGGTGCCTGAGCACCCCAGACTTTGGGAGTTGTTATTTTTTTAATGAAACAATTTTAAAAATATATTTCTTTATTAAACGTAGGACTGTAAACTTAAAATCTAAAATTAAAATAAATCTACTAATTATTAATTAGTTTTAGCACTTTTGGCATATTTTTATTTGATGTTCCAAACAAATCGGAGTTTTGTACTTCGTACACTAAGTTTTGCTCTTCCGGTCTTTACTCCTGGGACAGAATCCACAACGCCCCTGGGTGTGATGCTGAGGAATCAAGCTTTCATTTGGCATAGATTTTTTAAGGATACCACAAATAATTTCTTTTATATCCCTCCTTAAACTTGGCTTTTGCAGGCGTTCTTCCAAATAATGACTCACGAGTTGGATTCCCAATTTTTTTTAAAGTTCTTCTGAATTTTATTTCTGAACCCGAAGAAGAAGAGAAGAAGAAGAGAGAGTTAATGCCAAAACCATTCAAAAGTCCATAAAAATGCACATCGGCCACCATCGCGATTTTCTTTGGACGGAGTATTTTTTAGCCATTGCATCGAAAACGTCGACGCCAATTTTGGTTTTATTATAATAATTAATTATTTACTGGAGCTCTACTTCATTATTTTTGTCAGGAGAATCACGAAGAGTTGATAACATAATGATGACCTTTTTCTTGGTTGATTTTAGCAGACAATAGGATAAGTTAGTTAGATCTATCATACGCAAACATAGCAGAATTTTTTCCTCGGTCTCATAGTTTTAAAAATAATACCGGTATTTCACTTTTATTTTTGCGTGTTGTACCTACCATCGTCAAGTCTTTTGCAAGTAAATTCATCGCTATAAGAATGATGGTGAACCAGTTATCCATTGATATTTTTCGTTGGAACTTAGTTGCCCATTACATGAAGAAGGATGACTAAAAGAAGTAGATATAACTAAAACTGAAATTTATCTCTAAAATTTTAAATTTAAGGTTATTGCAATAATTAGTAATAATAGTATAATCAATATTATTAAATATCACGTAAATAAAGCTCAAAAACTTGTAAAATAATTTAATTTTTATTACACAAATACTTACGATTTTCCTACACCTGGGTGCCAGAGCACCCCGAAACACGCGTACATACGTCTACAAAACTCGGCAGTCGCCGAGGTACTGACCAATCTAGAGTACTCGGCCGCAAAGTAAAATACGCGGACGCGTAAGCCTATAGCTACAAAACAAACGACAAAATAACAAATTGAAAACGCTGTGGGGTGCTCCAGCACCCCAAGTAGGATTCCAGAGTTAAGATATATTTTTTTAATATTCTATCACAACTTACAAGTCGACTGAAAGGACATGGATGAAATGGTGGTAAAAGATGGCGCTGAATGGTTCCAATCGTCTGCTTCGTTCACGCATTAAGGTTTAGAACCGATCTAGACTCTGGCCCATAATCCACATAGAACTTTTAGTACTTTCAAGCTTTTTAGTTAACAAATTGTAGGTATAAAATAAATTTATTTTCACCTACGAGCATTGACCTTTGATCTAGACGAGTGCTATTTCATTAAACCGAGACTGGTGTTAGTTTTATTGCTGTTATCTTAATAAAGTTTGGAACCACCTAAAAATTTCATCAGCATTTCGTTCGGCGCCCATACATCCAATCAGTGAGGCGCCAATAAAAAGCGCAAAGGGGATGGCGATGTTTCCCTCCCCTGGACCCGGCGCTGGCCGCGGAGACGCGCGACGCAATAAACCGCTTTAGGGGACTTTGTTTTGATTGGGGTGGAGCTCTTAAAACCTTACGGGGGCAAGAGGCACTCACAAATTCATTTGCTGTTTTTCACTTCATCGTAAATGGATTTGCCACATACAAGCCTAACCTTTCTTACACGGTATACATGCCTTACCTACCCTGTATATGATTTACCCCGCCGCGACCTTTTCTTCCGCCTTACCCGCCTTTATGTTTATACGCCTTCTCCTATAGCGATTGCGCGCATCCGCGTGTATAGCTCCACAAATAAAAAACGTAACTGGTAAAGAAAATGTGCAAGTTATTTGCACGACGTAAAGAATTAATGTAAAAAAGAAGAAGAAGATGATAACATGTTATTAAGTTTCTACGGAATTTTACCAATCAATTGAATTTTTAATAACAGAATAAGCGATTAACATCACATAGAAAAGCAATGACAGACAAACGTTACAAAATTTTCTTTTTTCTTTCTTCTTTAACGATTTCATGAGACTAGAAAGTCCATAACTTTAGTCACTTTACAACGCCATCCATCACTCAAGATCATTTTTGTGGTCCATACTGCTGGACCCTCATCCACTTTTGAAAGACAGTCTCGACATCATCCACCCATTTCCATCTTGCTATGAAGACTTTGTGCATGTTAAGGAACTATTTCGCTGCACTATACGTCGCACTATGGAAAATCGAGGTCTGTTTCTGATCAAAAGTCAATAATTCTTTTATTTCTAAAGGTATATTCATAAAAATTTTCGTACATAAAAAATAGTCTATATAACTTAAAATGAATATAATTTTATTTTAAATATATTTTTATTTTAAAACAATTTAATATATTAAAAATAACCATGACAAAATTTTAAATTGCTTTAATTTTTATTTCTAAAAATGAAATTTTTACTTACAACGTGTTCTAAAACTAATTATTATATACCTTATTAATCCATTATCAATAAATAAAATAAACATGAAATGTTAAGTGCTTACCCACTTAGATGACCATGTTAATTCTGTTCACTTTACACGAATTCGAGATTTTATGGGAAATATACCCTACAAATTTATAGGAAACATAATTTTAGTAAGGATAGATACAAAAAATCTAGAATTCAGTTCATTTTAAATTATTAATCCTCGGTGACGGCATTCAAAATATTTTTTTTAATTTTATGGATATTGCTGCCTTTGCTTTTATACCCCACATAATAATCAGGATAATATTTTGTATAAATCAAAATTTAATAAAAAATAAATGTGATAAACAACTTAAATTAATAATTAATACTAATTATAAAGAAAAAGTAAACAATTAATGCAAAATTATATTCAGTTTCTGTATTAAGTACCTATACCTAACATGGAGGGAAAAATTAACATGAAACATTTAGAGAATTGTGCAATGAACACCCTCGGCCAGAAAAGTCGTAGAATCACGGCATAATATCCCAGAAAACTCCAACTAGAAGCTTCTTTCGGTATTCAATGCGGTGTGTCTCTGTATAATAGTAGTACACGAATAGCAAGCAAGTGAGGCCCAACAAGTAAAGGAAAAATAAATTCACAAAATGTATTATTCACCAGGTTTATTGATGAGATTAGGTTGAAAGCTAGGTCGAGGAAGGAATGAAGATGTGAGCGTAGACAATAAAGTGTCAATCTTCTTCTTCTTCTTCTGCTTCATCTAGGACTGCGTCCTGTCATTGCTCGGAGCCTGTTCCTGGGATACAGATGTCCAGCTATCTCGCCATCTTTTATGCGGTCTTCCTGGGAGTCTGGTACCAGACGGCAGCTTGTTCGCTGCTATGCTCACTACTCTCTCAGTACAAGCTCTCTTCACATGATCTCTCCAGTAACGTCTTCTAGATCTTCCCCATCGGACAATATCCTCGACGTCACAGGTCCTTCGTATTTCGGAGTTCCTCACTCGGTCTCGGATTGTCAGTCCCGCAATGGGTCGGAGAGTCTTCATCTCAGTTATTCTTAAGAGATTTTTTGTTCTGGTAGTGTCAGCCCTTGTCTCGATACCGTACGTCATGATTGGGCGGACACAGGTCTTGTATATCTTGTGTCAATCATTCATTCAAATATACCAATGAGGTTAACGTATGACTTTTTTGTACTGAAGGTCCTTTATCAGAGAAAATCTATGCAATAGGATTGTACGAGTATACTATCAGAATTTTAAACAAACGAACGAAATACCTATGATTTAGGTAGATTAAAATCATTACATTTTTCGCAGAATCTGTCCTACTTACATATTTTGCGCTCATCTTGGGACGGATTTTAAGTAATACTTATTTTCTTGTGTAAAGTAAACTCAAAGCGAATTTTTAATATCCTGATTTTCTCAAGAGCTCTCCTTCCTAAGGAAAAAATGCTTTTACATTCTGTTTTAATTATTTTTTTGCACAGCCATAAATTTTAAAATAAATATTTTCAGCTCACAAAAAATGTACCTGACAGACTGACAAGATAGAACATGCAAAGTGTCTTAAAACTTGTAAATGTTCATGGTAATAAGGGACTCTAGCGGTGTATCTTTGGGTTTAAATAAAATGTCATTCATATAGGTCTTTTCATATAAGACCTAGGTATACCTATGTCAACCTTGTCGCTGTCTCGAAAGTCCTTCTCCAATGATCTGTATTGCAAATAATTAACTATCTTCCAGCCGATATTTTAATGACTTGTATGGTTGATAGATTGCAGCGTTAGTAGATCTAGGATCACCAATTTGGTAGAGTGAAGGAAGAATTCCCACCCTACCTATGGAATCTTCCAGTACCTATGTATGATACATGATGTGTGGTAAGCGTATAAGTTGGGCGCTAGGTACAAGCAAATAAGAAATAATACTCACAGTTTGTTACATTGAATTTATTGTGGATAACTGAGGTTACAAGTGAAATTAGACTAACAAGAGTAAATGCTTCTAGATGGGCGACAAGCCAAAGATGGAATGAATCGAGTTAGGGCCCATCTAGACTCTGACCTATGATTACCATATGTATAAGCATTGTGGATCATTTCTCTGCCTCCACTCTTAGTGATCCTTGATCAACACGATATCTAGCGAGCCTCTAGACTTTTCTTGGACTTGAGGGTCTATTACCATTGGTTTGACTTAACCTTTTTTATATAATATCATAGACCATCACTAGCTGTAACCCATCAAAAATGACGTACTTTTACATGTTGGTTCGTAAAGAATAAGTATGCAAAATTTGATAGTACCTGTCAATTGATATAGATTTGTACAGAAAATGTTAAGTGGGAAAAGGATGGGGTAAAAATTTTTTAAAAAATCAAAGAAAAAACAACAATTTTAAAGTTAGAGACATTACAGAAAGTTGCGGACAGACAGATATGAAATAATTATTATTGGGATAAGTTCTTCTAATTATATTTTTAAAGATGGTAGACGTCAGCTTATTCTACAGCCATACTAACTCCTTCATACAAAGTGTCCAAATTTAAAATTTTAGCCAATATTTCCACTTTATTAAAATAAATATTGATTTTTGACAATTATCTTAACACTTCTCAAAGATACTTTACGTATTCAATTAAGTACTTGCAGTCTATTTTGTCTTATATTAAACGATGTTGATATCCTGAGAATAGGGGGTTGGTCTATCCATCTGATCGATATTCGACCTCTCACTACTCCTTCCAGAGATGAACCATTTTTCTTATTCTCTTCATCTCTTATAGAAATGTGTCGATCCCGTACGCAAGATTTATTTATAGGGGTCGTGCCTAGTCCGTCCAAACATTTAAAAAATTGTTAATTTGTTTTTTTTATTTCTAAAAGTATTACTTTTCAAAAATATTCTAAACGGAGTTCTAAGAATTTTAAGAAAGCATTGAATCGCTATGTAAACAACACTTTAACTATTTAACTTTAAATAGCATTTTCTAAAAATTATTTTACAGATCGGTGACTAAAACATCTCAAAAACTACACAATAGATTTTTTTCTAATTTAAAAAAATTTTTTACTCCAGAAAAATAAGCAGATACTTGACTATGAATTTTTTTGTTAGATTTGCACATTGAACCTTTTCCATTTTTTGCAAATCGATATTATTCGAAATGCTTTGGTCAACTACTTATGTAAATAATAATTTAATAATAACCCATTTCCTTTTTTTATTTCAATGGATTCAATCGAACGGTTTTGGTCACCGCAAAACCTATTTTTTGAAAGATAGTTCGTGTCCAATGGCTATATCGCATTCATGTAATAATAATTTTTTCTAAAAATTTATCTACAGATTGTTTAATTTTTTTTCTTTTTTAAGAAAAAAATGTTTACACGGAATGCGAATTCTCAAACTGAGCCGAATGCCAATGCTATTAAAATAGGACTTACTTGTTGGTATCCTAGAATGGGGCTCGAACCACCGACCACAAGATTACTAGGTAAGCGTCATGACCACGACACCATCAAGCTACTCAAAGTTACTAACTCCTAAATATGTAATTATGTTTACTTCCTTTCTTTTAACTCGTGGCGTCTGCTTGCTTGTTTCCTTGACGAATAAACTTTGGATAGGTTTTTAACCCTTTTCTCGTAATCCAATCGAGCTGAAACTTTGCAAGCAGACTCGTGGCGACGATCAAGAAGATCTATCAAATTTTCGTTAAAAAAAATTAATAATTATAGTATAATTTTGGATTTATAGAAATTTTAATGGGTTTTTTTCAAATTGGAATCATTACAAAAGTTTGATAACTACCAACGACGCCGGCGGCCCGATAACATGATGGAATATTTAAAATTGGATTTCCTCCGTCGGCGTCGGTAGGTATAATAGGTACTTCACTACGAATTTAGAAAATTTATGACAATTGGTTCATAGATAACAGCACACTTCGGTTTTTTGGGAAGAAATCAATTAATAAAGAGATATTTTTAGAGATTTTTGACATAGATATTTGTCTAGACATGTTTCATTTTCAGTCAATCAATTATTACATGATGGTAAACTTAATTTACAAAGAAAGGAAGTAAAATAAAAACTTGTTTTTTATGGGTTAGTTTTTTAAATATACGAAATATGATTAGTGAATAGGTTTTTATATCAATCAAATAAAAAATTCAATAACCTTTTCTTAACCCCTAACTCGAAGCGAACCTCTCAATGCATGCTGTGGAAGCTTTCCTTCAATACGATTCGTCTCACATTCCGTGGTGTATATGGCATACGTCTTCGCATGCACCTTGGTGAGTACCCAGTCCTGATCTTAACCTTTCTAAGCTTGTGACTGCGTCTTATCTCCAGATAAGCCGCGATCAGTTCCTCGTGTTGGATGAAGAATTACACTCTCTGTTGACGAAAGATGTCGGCAGTGATGGTATTTATTTTACATAAGTAATATAATAAATATATGTATAATACAGTCTCCTGCAGTGATTATATTGAAGCATTGCTCTCTCAAAGACTAGTTGTTAAAATAAGCCACTATTAAAAAACTGAAGACATTTGAGATGCGACAATACCGATGAACGCTGAAGACCTACTAGGTTAACCGCATTATTAATACAGAAGTACTAAGCTGCATGTAGGAGTCAAGAGAATAACGTATATAAGACAAAAGAAAGTTGGGTACTTTGAAGACATTCTTCAAAATAAGAAACATGACTTCTTGAAACACACTATCCAGGAAAGATAAATGGCAGCGGAGGTGTATATATCTATGGAATTCATACCACAACACAGAAAACCACCAATCTAGGCCACACATACACACAGTGGCAAGGAACGCCACATAAGCAAATAGAGGCACGGGCAAGATCTGCGCGACCAGCAGGTCATTGCATCATCAGCATTTCGGACGATCTCTTCACACTCACACAGAAAAATCTTTTGTTCGTAAGTCATATAAAAAGAGGCACACGTCCTAGGCGAGCATGTCAGTCCTTCTTGACCTCCGGCGGGTGGCCGGAGGCTATGGCCCTTATAGTATCTATCATTGTCTTTATAATCATACTCATGTATATTTGTACCTGTTTTATCGAGATAATAAATCATCAAATATTCTACGCCTTCGGAGCTTTTCCCTCGCATAACGGTGGTGACTCGAAAAAGCAACTGCTCCAAACCATCTCCAAACCACCCAAACCTTTCTTACCATTCTCTCCTCATTCATTTGTTCGATACGTTCAAATTACCTAAGTGACCCTTTCTTTATTCTACTCGCTCTAACAATAATAAAAATTTCAAAATAATGAACGCAAGTAAAAAAGATTCTAACGCGCACTCAACTAGTTACTTTTAACAAAATTACGTGAATTTCCCATCTGCAAGTCTAATATACATCAAGCAATCACTTTACTATTCAAACTTCATAATTGCTTCGCTTTGTTTAGTGACCAGATCTGAACTACATAGATGATATCTCATTCCTTATATGATTCTTACATAAATTATATTACAATTCTTAATGTTACGATTTTTCATAATATACATACATAATGTATTAATTAAAATAAATTTACATAAATCATTTAGAAACATACAGAACTAATTCTAAACGAGTACACTAAAATTATATGAAAAGCGTTGTGTGGAAAAACGTTTGAAGGATTAAAAACACATAGCCCGACGTAAACACAAAATAAGTCAGGGAAATAAGTAAACACCAGTAAACAGCAACGTAATCAAAAGATCAAAAGATCAGTACGCCAGCTTAACACCCGTCCTCCCTGTCTGTCGCAACTTTTTGTGTTCAAAATGCTAATGTAAAGTTTGAACATATTTTCCCACGATTTTGTACGAATATTACCAAGTATTCGAATAAAACTCCTCAAAAGGTTGTATTATAAATAATTAGGTGTGGGTTTTGCTCATTCTTCAATCAAGAATCAGGTTTTGATCCCAGAGACCGAGGGCAGGAGTATATTTATTTTTTAAAAGTATGGTAGTCTTTTTACTCCCTTTATTTTAACTCGTAGCGTCTGCTTGTCTACTTGTCGTCTTGTCTGCTTATCTGATGAAAATATTTTGGATCGATCTGTAATCCTTTTCCCGTGATCCAATCGAGCTGAAGCAACTCGTAAGCAGACTCGTGGTGACGATCAATAACATCTATCAATTTTTCGTTTAAAAAAATTAATAATTATAGTATAATTTCGGATTTTTAGAAATTTTAATGTTTTTTTCAAATTGGAATCATTACCAAAGTTTGATTACTAGCAACGGAGGCTCGATAACGTCGCGGAATATTTTCTAAAGTTGAATTATTCCGTCGGTAAACATAATAGGTATTTCACTACGAATTTCGAAAATCTAAATTGACTAACAAATGTTTTTAGAATTTAATCTTCAAAGCATGAAGTGTCTTATCAAAGCTTAAAACAACTGACATTTTAGAAATATATTAAATTACTGTAAGTTTAGTGTTATGTTATATGTTTTAATTCGTCTTTAATTATTGTTATATTTTACAAAAAAAGGGAGTATAATAAAAACTTGGTTATTATGGGTTAATTTTTTTCTTTTAAATTCTAATTTTAAAGGGATTTTGTCAGTAAATTTGTGCAAAGAAAGCAAGAAATGGGATTTGAATATTTTGGCTGAAGCTAACTGCTCTAAGTAATAAAAAATGGAATGTTTAAAGGTAGATACTAAATACAATTAATGTACCGGATGCGAAACAGAAAATCATGTGTGTGATTACTGCAAATAACAAACAAAACCTTTATAATTCCATGATGTATAAAGTTAATATAATTTTGTATATGATATTCCGAATTAGATGCATTATTTTAAAACACACTTTTTTCTTATTCTTGCAATTTTTATTTTTCATAAACACTGTAATAATGTTTTTGAATTTCCGTACACATTTCATAATAAACTATTAATTTATCAATATTCGTCTTAAAATTTTATTTATAAAATTTCCTTTAATTTTTTTTTGCACCGTAAAATATTAATGGTTTTCCGAATACGCTTCCTTTCTTCTAAGTAGCTCACGCCGTTTGCCTACGTCACGCATTTTCTGACCATAAAACTGCTAACATGTAATATTTATAAAATAATGCCACCATTTTAAACTCAAACCATCCGAAAAAAAGAGAAAATACCAATCGTGAGTATCTGTTCACGCTATTATCTCCTGCTTTTCTTACTCAATTCGCCATACATTAAAATATAGATTTTTATGCATTCCGCAACATATACGAATAACGGAAGATTCTGTGTCATTGAAATTTCGTGTCATTCTCGATTCCATGTCATTCTTACACTTCTCAGATGAACATCACCACAACACTAACTCTACCAAAATATTTTGTTTATTTGGAAATATTAACAGGTATAAGAAAATGATATATATATGAAAGCTTAAATAGTTAGTAATTAACATATTAACTTATGTACTAACATATCTCACATAGAAATAATTTTGAAGTAGTACGTAATTATAACAGTAGTGAGTAGAACATAAAAAAGTAAATAAGAATATTAAGGTATACGTATTAGCTAACTTTATTTATATCTTGCATTGCAGTAATGAATCAATACTAGGTTATTAGTCAAGTATTAATTCAATGTTACGTCGCAGAATTATGTTCACTTGTGATCTTAGGTGATATAGAGACACACGATAGAAGTCGATGTCGGTGAACAAGTCGTTGTAGACTCGGCATATTCTCACTATGGGGGAGCGTAATCCGTAATTGGTACAAGCTACAGGACTGTAGAAGATGCATTATGTTCTAGTAGCTCTTGCTGGGACGTGGATAAATGATAAAAGGGGTAGACAATTAAATTGGTTTCGACAGATCTTATACAAATTAAAAATATCAAGAGCTGTGCGTCTGTTTTTTATAATTAAGATGTTGAAGTAATTCAATGAATCTGCATAGTGTTGCTGTGGGATGTTTAACCTAAAGCTAAGCGTTCTGATGTAGTTTTCCTTTGTATTTTTTCAAGTTTTTCAGTATATATATTACAGTAGGGGTTCCAAATGCTGGAAGCATATTCGAGGTGCAGCGAGGACTATAATTACTTATATATACTTATAACCTTTAGGGTATTATATATGTTTATTGAGACCGGTCTTTTCAAACAGCAAACAGATACGATAGTACACGTGGGGATCGTCGATATGTAATTTTAATGTTCTTGATAGTATTTTTCATTTTCATTCTGGTTACTTTATACCGAGACTTCACTTCATCGTACCTCTGAACGGCTTCGATATATTTCCGAGAAGATATTATGCTAAAGTTATATGACTTTTTAATTATTTATCTGCCTATTTGAAAGGGTCGCGTGAAAGATAAACAAATTAGTAGCTGGATCGTACACTCATCTTTAATTCATCTCACCTATTACAATATGTAGATTCCTACACGAAGGGTAACATATTAAGAGAATACTGAACAACAAATGAGGCTTACATCACCGTAATACAAACATTTTAGTGATAATAACATCAAATTTTCATCGCGATATTAAAGCCAGGTTATAGTAAAGGGTAAATATTTGTATATCAGTGTTTAAATCCGTTTTTAGCTAAATACGGATTTAGGATGGTTTCGTTATAATAAAAAAAATACCTAACGTATTGTGAAAATGAAAACACTGGAAATTAATTTATTTTAATTTATCACTAAATAAAGTCACTTAAATGTCTCCCTAATGTGTCACACATTTATTATTGAACTGTACATATATTCACTATTGTAATAACGCTACTTTTGTCTCACTCTCACTATTATGTAATTAGTGCAAATTACGTAATAGTGTTTACAATAAAGAAACCAGAGAGATCTTTGTTGAAAAATAAAAGTGAATTAAATTCAAGTGTTTCATTTGTTTCCCACCGTCACGATCCCGTGACAAAATTATACTAGTGTATTGCGAAATACACTTGATATTGTAATACACCTGTATATAAACGTTACCCAAATTATTTCCAGTTTTAAATCTAGTTTAATAATTTTTCATAATTCCACATTTTTCGGTCTACCCGGCTTCCGACTGCACACCGCAAAACCTCTTTGAAATGATCCAACCACTAACATCAAATATTAGCGATGTTGAAACTATGTATAGTAACAAGAGCCCTCCCGTAACATCACCGCTAATACAATATTCTGTTGAGAGGAGCTTGTTACCACGTTTTGTCGATCGCTCATCATTAGCTTGTACGACCAGCTTCCAAACTTCCACGCCAACTTCCCGTCCAACTTCTCAACATCGACAATTCTGCTGCAGAGTTGGGAACTTATTTGTTCTTACTTTACCGCTCACTCAATAAGCGACGAAGAGGTAGGCAAAGAAGAAGAATTCCAAAACTTTTATAATAAATAATAATAGAACAAAAACTATTTATAAACATGCCTAGCAGCCGAAATGTGATGCCTATTTACTCCCTTTATATTAACTCGTGGCGTCTGCTTGCTTGCTTGCCGGCTTGCCGGCTTGCCGGGTGAAAAAACTTCGATTTTTAACCCTTTTCCCGTGATCCAATCGAGCTGAAACTTGGCAAGTAGACTCGTGGCGACGATCAAGAAGATCTATCAAATTTCCGTTAAAAAAAATTAATAATTATAATATAATTTTGGATTTATTGTTTTTTTCGAATTGGAATCATTAGAAAAGTTTGATTATTAGCATAGCGGCCTGATAACGTCGCGGAACATTTTCTAAATTTGAATTACTCTGTCGGTATACATAATAGGTACTTCACTACGAATGTCGAAAATGTAAATTGACTGACAAATGTTTTTAGAATTTAATCTTCAAAGCATAAAGTGTCTTATCAAAGCTCAAAACATCTGACATTTTAGAAATATATTAAATTACTGTAAGTTTAGTGTATGTTATATGTTTTAATTCGTCTTTAATTGTAGTTATATCTTACAAAGAAAGGGAGTATAATAAAAACTTGGTTTTTATGGGTTACTTTTTTTATCTATTCAATGTAGGTATAATGTTATAAAATGTAAGGAAAATCAGCACATTTAGATTGTTGGTCTTGTGGTTAGGACTCTCGCCTCGGGATCCAAAAATCACGGGTTCGAACCTCACTCTGGACCAGCAAGTTGGTCCTATTTTCATAGCACAAGCATTTAGCTTAGTTTGAAAATAGTAAGAATATTGAAGGGACACGTATTTCGTGTTCGCATCTCTATTCAAATTTTTTTTTTTTAAAGTTTGGAAAAGATAGAATCTGAATACGTAGGTTTTATTTTTTTTTTAATTGTTTGAGATTTGAAAAATTGAACATTTTAAACAAGAGAAAGCTCGTGTTGAGATCTGTGAAAAAGAAAAGAAAAAGTGGTAAATTGTTTTTTGAAAGCGTCTTGTACTATCTGTGCTGGTTTTTTTTTTTAAATATTGATAAAACGACGTAATTTTTAAAGTATTTTATATTTTGCATCAAGGATATTTTCAGACCACGCAGAGTTTCAATACGATAATAGTGATTAATTAAATGTACAGGTTGTAACAGTACTATTCCCCAATACTTTACATGTAGGTTCATTCTAAATTATGAGTAAAAAATATTGTAACATCAATTTCTTAATATCAATAGCTATTCAGATTAGAAACTTTTTTTTTATAACACAATTTTTATATAATATTACAATAAATAATGTTGTCGTGGGGTTGCAGTCGTGGGAGACAATTGAAACACTTGAAATTGATTAACATTTAATTTATCACCAAAGTCACTGAACACGAACTTAACCGGAGTAGAATTATGTAATTCGGACTAATTGCCCACTCGTCGTTCGAGATTATTCCACAAACACGTACTATTTCTCTGTACTTTTATCTACAGCTTTTTTATGCTCAGTCGCAAGGGAACACAATTCGCTCGCTTTTATGACATCGCGTTCTGTCATAGGAATGCACAAACTGTGTCGGATTTTTTTCCAATTTCTTACGAGTCTACAATACTCTGAGTACTGTAAATGCGGCCAGATCGCCTAATATACTTCTACAACTGTATCAGTTTTATAGCTTTGACATTTTTAAAACTACTTTATTATAATAAACATCATTAGTTTCAGTTACCGTGTCGCGATGGCGTCGTTCCGCTTATATACAGTTTCGCGTTTCCTGACGTTTCACGAATCTAGTCGGCTTTTCCATTGCATATTTTAGACCCTTCTAGTTCCAATTTACCTCGTGTTAAATTTCCAGATTACTAGGTTGTGTGTAGTTCTTGGATTATGTAAAATTTCTTCTGTTTCTAACGTCCCATGACAACATTATTAATTCATTCGTGTAAATAGAAGTCAAAGAAAATTCTTACAAATGTATTTCTGTTTCTTATTCCTTAAAAATGGCGACTGAAAAACTTTGTTCTGAAAAATTACAACTTCACAAATATGAATGTGTTCTTGAATATATACAATATCTGTTGTATAAAATGTATGTCCAAATGAAATGAATTATTCGGTTAATTCTGGCGTCCATCTAGCGGTGGCATTGCAAAGTAATTTGAACTACCGTATCAAAAAAGTGGATTGCTCTATGGACAAAAATAAAAATGAGAACTACATAAAAGGTCGATATATTCACGGAAACATAGAGGGTTGCTATAGCTTAGTGGTCAGAGCACCGGCCCCGGAAAGGAGGTGACCTGGGTTCGAATTCCAGTAGTAATCTAATATTTTTTCGTGAATGAGATTTTTCTGTATGTTTTTCTAATTGATTAATTAATTTGGTTTTAAATTCATGGTATTCACATTAAATACTTTTATTTTAAGAGTATACGCTCTGCACATTTGTAATACTGCCCATCCATCAACAGTATGTCCAACTATGCACCTATTACTACCCGCTTACTAATGGATGCAGTGGCAGCTGGCACTTAAATGGAAGTGCATCGATGCAGCGACAAGTGCATTGATTTAAAATATAATGTCATATGCTTCAAATGAAAATAATAGATACCTACATATGTCGCGATAGATACCTACAAACTGAAAATAATAGATACCTACAAACGTCGCGAAATAGGTGATTTGATGTACCTACTAAAAATTGTATCAGGCAACGTCGACTGTCCTGAACTATTAAATAGACTAAAATTCCATGTTCCCTGTAGATCTCGTAGACACAACCCAGTCTTTCACATTGATTTTACCTCATCCAAGTATCGTCGTAATTCATATTTCTTGAGGGTATGCGATGCATTCAATAAACTGATAAGATTATTGGATATTGATCTGTTCGAGTGCAGCCACACAAGATTAAGAAAAATTTTGAGTGCTGAATTTTTTTCCACGTAATAATTAAGTTTCTTTTCCTTTTTCTTTTGTTTAAATTTTTTATTCTTTCTTTCTATATAATTTTTAATATGCCTTAGTCATTCATAAATATTTATCATTACTGACATATTTCTAAATGTGGAGACCTGTAATTGGCCATCTATATTGTATCAATGTTTTCTATGCTTTTTTTTTTGTGCTGTTGGTCTTCCATAAACATTAAATAAATAAATATAACAAATAAACTAAATCGATTTAAAAGATATACTGAAAAAATATACCGCTGGTATACGAACCCGAAATATTTACGAGAATATAGATTACGAGAATTTTTAGACTTACATGATAGACCTTTGAGAGATGCATCTGCTAGTTCATTTTCGAATAACTGTCGCCTTTATATTTTACAACGAGTCTCAAAAACCTTTGAAAGCTAGGTGACGCCAGAATAAATTAATCAATTGTTTTTAAATCTGGAATATTTATAAAACTAATAAATTGGTAGGGATTCGGTTCACGCATATTAATTATTGTTTGTCATACAGGTGCTTTTCTTTATTTACATACAATATAATATACAATATAATATGTTTGTCTATAGAGAAAACTAAATTTTATGTATTTTTTTTTATATATTATGACTTTCAATTTATTATACTATTACTTTTTTTTGTTTTTGAATTTCCATTATATTTTGTTTTCTTTATATTATATTTACCTTTATATATTTGTATCTGTATTTTAATCTACTTTATGTCATTTATGTCATTACTTTTTTGTCTTTAAACTGTATATTCTATTAATGTACACTTACCTATCTGTTATAAATAAATAAATTAATTAAATTAAATTAAAAAATGTGTCTACTTGACCCGATTCTGTGTTGTAAATAATATGTATTGGACAAAACAATTGTTGCACCGCGTGTTCACCTATGCTGGTCAAGTATAAGAGACAAGCAGTGTTTTTTGTTATAGCAAAATTGATGAGTTAGGTTGAATAAGTAGGTTAATAGGATGTGGAAGCAATACTGTAAATGCCTCTTCAGTGAACTTGTGCAATTACCTCGAACTTCGTAACTGGCCGATCAACGGTCCTTGCTATGCCTCCGCTTAAAGCGGACCTCTCCAGTCTGTCCTGACTTTCTGTATACATAGCTTGTTCAATGTTTGTGTTCAATCTTCGGTATGATCTTAATATACAACGCAATCCCTTAATATACATACATAGGGATACAAACCGAACCTTTCCATACCAGAGAACTACAATTTAAATCCATTGCTAAACCCTGCCATTCTATTTACTTATTTTTATCTATTCAACGAGAGTTTAGACACACGCTAGGTAATTTTTTCTGAAGAACACATTTTAATTATATAATTTGTTTGTCATTTAGCTTTGCGCTTTAGATAAATTTCATACATAAAAAGTTTGCCCACCCAGCTTCGTAGATCAAGGTATTGAGGTTGGATGTTTTCGTGCTTAATTTTTCATTTTATATGTATAAAACTAGCTTCTATTTTACTACCCGGCTACGGTCGTAATTTAAATTCATGCATAAATTGATTTCATATTCCCTTATATTTCACAGGAAAACGCTCATAAAAATTGATGCTTCCAAGAAGAAGAAAAAAAGTCGAAACAGATCAAATCGTCTTCGACGATCTTCAGTTTATCCAGGATATTGTTATAAAAAACGTGCATTTCACAGTTCCGTAAGATTTTCCACTGGCCACTTTTGTGTACAATTATTTCATGCAATTATTTATTGTAACCTAGTTAGGATCCACGCTTAGCTACCACATAAAACAATGGATATGTTTAATGATGTTGATAATACTATATTTAACTTAATGGAATTAAAATATAGATCAAAACTAATAAACAAGTGAAAAAAAATTAAATTTGTCTATAAAAGAATGGGGAATAGATTATTTAAGTTTACGTATTTTAGCGTGGAACGACTGTGACCTGTGACGTCATTTGACCTATTTGAGATCATCGCACCACAGTCATTAAGCGAATACGAGTCGCGTGGTCTAGGTCAAGTGACGTCACATGCTCATTCATCTAATGAAATGAAATTATTTTTGCAAGCGCAATTTCAAAGTCCTATAACTCTTTCATTTGTGAGATATTCTAATAATTTTTAACATTTTTGTTTCAATTTACTTAAATTTTTATTATTAATCTATAAAAAAATGGAAACTACTTCATTGATTTAAAGTAGGAACAATATATTTTTTCATATTATTCCGTAGTGCTTTGTTCCTTTTGGTTCATGTCTCGTTACAGTATAACGGTGTGCCGTACAATATTTCAGCGCCGCGGGTAGTAACGAGTCGGCGGCCCTGAAAAGGGTCCTTTTTAATTATTGTCGGTTGTAAATTGTATTCTCACCGAGTCCCTGAACTTCAGTGGCATACCGAGCCTATGTGGTATATGGCGCCGGCAATATCGTAAGCGCCTACTGCCATTGTCACGGGATTCGCAATGGATTAGGACTGTGTTCTATGAGTAATCAATAAATATGACGATCCCGAAACGCATAATACTCTTCTTGCTTTGGTTCTTGTCTCATTTATAATCTACCTTGGACTTCTGTTCTCATAATGCTGACATCAAGCAAGAGAAGCGAAAATCGGCGATCCAACCCTCCATAATTATTCTTTGGCCAGTACATTAGGTACGGCTTTCATTTTTGTTTTTAACATCGCGAAACTTCCAAGACAAATTTCCTTCTAAAATTGTCATTAAGTCACGGCACAGTATTAAGGTTTCATCTTTCCGTCTCCCTTATTATAATCATTTATTGTTAATGAGATCATTTGTACCTGAGCTGAGACGCGCACTCTAATTAGTGGGAGCGTTACCTTTCAACCCACCTGGAGCTGCGGTCGCCTTGCGGAGTTCAGATCACGAGGTCGGCGGAGGTCTATCTCGCAACGCAGCTAGAGCAGAAACGAAGATGCTTTAGATGAAGAGGCTTCATTCCAAGCGAATAAACTTAAAGGGAATATAAAAAATGTTTTTCCGGAAAGTTATTTAAATATTTTTTAAATTTATAAACTTAATGTGTTACAATAAATATATATTATAGAACTATGTTTACTTTACTTGAGTTTAATTTTATATTATTTCTACTCGAGTTTCGAAAGTGACGGAACCTTTCAATTAAAGTAAACGTAGTTTTTTAAACATTCATTTTAATGATGATCGTATATACTCTACAAAGTGAATATCATTAATATAATTAATTTAATAGTTATTCTCCTGAAATAATATTTTCACTTTGTGGTGGCACATTAATTTAATTAATTTGAATCAAAATAACTTTGTTTTCACCACATTTATACCTATAAAACAGAATGTCTGTCTGTTCTCTATACAAATCCACACCGTTTGTTCGATTCGATTCAAATTTTGCATAGTTATGCTTTAAGACCCGGCGGGTAACATATGCAACATTTCTTCCCTATCTTTTACCCCTTCCTCACTCCCTGATATATTTTCGATACAAATATGAACCGTTCGACCGATCGGACTCGAAATTTGGAAACGTATTCTTTAGGACTCAGCGGGTAACATAGGTGATATTTCTTCTCTCCTCTTTTACGCTTTCCCCTCCCCTGATATATTTTCAATTTTTCTCTCCTCATCGTTTACCCCACCCCCCTCCTCTGATATTCAAAAAATATTCCATGCAAATCTGTACCTTATGACCAATCTGACTCAAATTTTGTATACTTATTCTTTAGGACCAGTTGGGTAATATAGGCGACATTTCATCTTCTCCCTCTAACCCATCCCCTTACCCAGATCTATTTTCTGTACAAATCTACACCGCTTCACCGATTGGACCCAAATTTTCCACACATATTCCTGACAGAAAAATAGGCAACATTTCTTTCCTAGACATCCTATCCATCCCAGCCTTGATTAAATGGAAACATTGTTTTAATTAGGCTTTGCAAAACAATGGAACCTTTGTTTCTCCCCACAAATTTATTTTCAACCTTATCCTCAACCCATGCAACTCTGGGTATAAACAATTATTATGAATCATGTTCGTGATAAGGTCATCTCATAATTCTTTAATTTTTTTATATAAAGATCAAATTGACATTTTTTTAATACTTTGCAGTCATGTAGACCTCATCAGTGAAGAGAAGCTCTTGAGTCTGATGAGGAAGCCTCAGTTCTTATTTTATATATAGGTACACATGCGAGTCATTTAATAATACGGTAATAAAAGGCAATTTGATAATGAAGTACTGAAATATTTTGAAAAAGGGTACAGGTAAATGAAAATATTTTTAGTCTTTTCGTTGTGCATCTGTGATTGTGCTGCACTGCATACATTGCAACATACTGGAGATAAAAGAATCCCAGTAACGGTACCTCATGAAATGGTCATGCGCCATGCCATAGACATAGGTGCTACGAAATCACACAGAGGAGCTCGCAGCGACCCATGGAGAGCCTGCCTGGAACGCGGCAGGAGAGCCCGAGGTTACGCTAATTAACAAGAAGCCTCTGAGGACTGCATCAGATGGGACGAATAGAGTCCGGATCGATAACCTTGGACCTAGCACAGTGGAATAAGGAACTATTGTGAACAATTGTATTTATCTTTCGAATTACCATTCTTCTACTTCTTGAGCCACATCCGGTCAACGGCTATTGGACTATTGGCATGTTGACTTGTTGGCAATGTTGGCAACTATCATGTTGGCAAGGGATATTGACTATTATTTTGACTATCATCACTTTATTTACTGCGTCCCGAAACATATCTACAGTAGAATGAGCAAACCACTGTCTTACGTTATTCAGCCACGATATTCCCTTCTTCCAGGACCCCGATTTCCGGAAGTCTTTCCCTGCATTATGAGATGCAAGATCTCACACTATATATATATATATATATCTTTGATCTCACATGTCTCACCACATATTCGAAATGTTGATGTTTTATGATCTTTTTAAAAAAAAATTATTACTTCTTTTTAATTACGAGTACATTTTCATTCATATCTCTATCCACCAGCTTATTTTGGGTACTTTTCTGTAGATCCATATCTCGAATGCTTTGTGTCACCTTGTCAATTCTTCGGTAAGTGTCCATTCCATAAAATCAATATATATATATATATATATATATATATATATATATATATATATATACTCTGATATTGATAAAAAGAAACCCATATTTCCCTACCCGCCAAGTTTTCTCCACAACCATCCACCGGTGGTTGTGATGGTGGATAGCCCTTGGTGTCATATCAAAAATATGCGAGTTTGGTGAGGGTGACTGTGCGTGGGTGACGAAAATGTACTTTCTAGCACATTGTTTTGTTATGGGAAGGCCGCAAATGCTTCAGATTATTTCAAAATAGGCGCGCCGACTGTATCGGTGAGTCTAGAAGGTTCCGGAAAAACCTGCTCTAGAAAGTTATGGAAGGAGAAGGTTCCAGAAAATTCCCGAAAGTTCTATAAGGTTCTAAACTGAGTGGAGGAATGTGTCGGTGTGTCTAGAAGGTTCCTGTACATTCGATAAATTTCTTGAAAGTTCTGAAATAGAACACAGCTAGTAATATTGAAAACACGTGGCATCTGATCTCATTCACGCTTGTAATCCAAGGTTAAGTTTTTTCACGCAGATAAGGGTTGCAAGAGTTTGCTCAATGCGGCATTTGACTTCAATAGAAGGATCCCATCTTTCATTATTGAATCCCAAAGCTACAATATTTTGTTCCTTGTCTAATTTCGTTCTATAAATGTAAATATTTTCACTGTCAAGTGCGTTAAGTTTTCTAATGTACACATGTATAAATATCGAATTACCCGCAATTAAGTCACCCGGTATTTGTACCCAGCCCGAACTATTAATATAAAAGCGATTGTAAAATGCAAACCTTCTAATTTACAATTTTCAGATGTCTACTATAACATGTCATACAATTTAATTGTAGCCAATGTATTATTTATATCTATGTTACATTGTACACTGTAATATAGATTTACGTCTATGAGGGTGCACAAGTGGTGAATGGACAGCTGGGCTTAAATTAAACTAATTATAGTTATGCACGTGGTACAAGCAGATTGAATTTATTAGCGGACTCGTGATTATTGAGATGAATGTATTATTTTAACCTATAATTTACCCTTGTTCATCTGACCAATAAATGTTTCAATGAAGAGAATTTACAATTTAATCTTATTGATATATTATTTTACAGTATTTTCCACGAAAGATAAAATAATCTGCCAAAATCAACAAGTCACAGTTAATATACTGTCACGGGTTCGTGGCTGCGGGAGGCAAATAAAACACTTGAATTTAATTATCGAATCATTAATGAAGTTAAGTCAATGGACACGAATTTAATCGGAGCAGCGTTCTTTCACACGAATGGACACAAGATTATTTCACAAATACCTGTGTAGGTACTTTTATATTTCGCTTAACTCTTGTCTGATATTTGTTTATGGTATCGTGCGGGTTTCTAATTAGCTATCTTCTATGTCGCTTGTCAAAACATTTCTGGCTCCGCGTCTGCCCGTTATCGCTTATATACAAAAATGTCGGTTCGCGATACATCGAGAATATTTGACTGATTTTTCCATATTTCCAGTGATTATGGTTTCTTCGAAAATAGTTCAGTTAGTTCGATAACTTTTAATACAAAAGTAATGTATAGTTATAAATATCTAAGATCCAGGTACATTCCAACTTATATATCTATAAGGTAATAAATCTTGTAATAAAAAAAAACATATTTATAAATTCAAAAAGTATAAATTTGCCTTTTATTTATGTGATTCCTGGTTTTCAATATGAGATACATTTATTTTGTATGTTAAGTTATGTTTTTACTTTTTACTCTTAGTCCAATATTAACGAAGTTAAAAACGTATGTTAAAAATTTATTATTATCATCACGCTAGTGAACTTTTGAGGTATTATACAAAGTGCAATAATTTTATACATGCCTAACATAAAACACGTTTTTCAATAATATACCAAAGAAATAGTAAAAATAAAACATTTTTAAAAAATAATGAAAAATTATGAAAAATTTCTAAATATAAACAATGATTACTAAAAAAAGGAAATAGTAATTATTTAAAACTTTAACAAAAATAATAAAAAATAATAATATTAAGAAGAAAAAAAATAGTCCATTAAGCTGCACTTAATTCTACTGGCATATTTCAAGTCTAAATAATTCTTGATTTCAGAGTTCATGATTTAGTATATGACTGAAATTTGATTTATTTAAAGAAAATTATATATAAAAAAAATTATATTAATATATATATCAATTTTAAATTATATATTTATATCAAATTTGCCGCGTGGAATCTAGCACTGTAACTTGCATAAATCATGTACTTGTTTGTATGGTAAACTGTAAATTTCCTAGAAACTATATGCATTTTTCATTTTTTTACCCGAGGGAAATCACAAATCACTCGATAGACTTGCTCCATTATTATTATAAGGTAATTATTTCGGTCCACGAGAGTGGGAGGCAGATCAATAGATGGCGTCCTGCTACGCGTGTAATATATATGGAGCCATTGTGTGCACGGAGAGCTGAAAGCGTAGCAGATATTATCATCCTATTATCTATACATAGAGCGTACTTCGTACAATATAACAATTTGCCCCAAGCCGTGAAGCCGAAAATGAAACTAAACATACTGAGCTCGCGAAGTGAAAATTAAACAAAACATTCAGCTACTGCGCAACTTGTGCATATGCATCCAAAGCGGTGTCTTCTATCAAAGTAAAATAAGTTGGCAGAACTTGCGGAAAACTACTACTTTATTAAGGCGATCGTCTAGCAGAATGAGCAAACTTCACCATTTTTTCTCATAACTTCTCTTGCGTTTTTTATTACATTTTTGTATGGAAATATCTCATTTTAAAATTTATTCATCAGGTTACATATATTTTAAATACGAATATCTTATTAAAATGTCACAAACTAAATTATATAATTTATTAATAAATTACCAAACCTTCGATGTTTTAAAAATGAAGAAAATTGCTCGACTTTATGGGCCTTTTATGACTGAACGGCTTGTTGAGATGTCTTTTTTATTCAATAATATTATAAAGTAAACGTTTATCTTAAATATGTTATAATTATTGCAAAATCTGTTAATACGTTTACATGCAATTTATGTTTTAAAAAATACTGTTTTTTAAAAATATTTTATTTTTTTGTGGGTCTTTTTCAACTCTTTTTACATGGTTGACAACTTTTTTACTTCAATAGTCAAAAGAATAGATATTATAATTTTACAATAAAAACAAAAAAAAATCAAAATCTTTGTCGATATTCCTGATTTTAGATATTTAATCAAGACGCAACGTATTTATGACACAATACGCAGTGCCTTGATTAAATAGCTAAAATCTGAAATCGAGAATAATTTTTTGATTTTTTTTGTATTAATTTTAAAATAAAAATGTCTATTCCTTTAATTTATTAAAGAAAAAAAGTTATAAACTATTTTAAAAGGATCGAAAAAAACACACAAAAAATAAAAATAATTTAAAAAACAGTATTTTTTAAAACATAAATTGCATGTAAACGTATTAACAGATTTTTCTATAATTGTAACAAATTTAAGATAATCGTTAACTTTGTAATATTATTGAATAAAAAAGACATCTCACACGCCGTTCAGTCATAAAAGGCCCACAAAGTGGAGCAATTTTCTTCATTTTTAAAACATCGAAGGTTTGGTAATTTATTAATCAATTATTTAATTTAGTTTATGAAATTTTAATAAGATATTCGTATTTAAAATATAGGTAACCTGATGAATAAATTTTTTAAATTAGATATGTCCCTACAAAAATGTGATAAAAAACGAAAGAGAAGATATGAGAAAAAATGGTGAAATTTGCTCATTCTGCTAGAAGATCATCTTAAATTAAGTCATCTGCATTTTAAACTATAAATTCGTATCGTAGGAGGACTATGAGTATACATACATTGATGGGTTGAGTGGAATATCGATAACGATAGTAGCTGTACCTACAAGTAAAGTCAGAACTTTAATGAGACAAGGATTGAACTAACTCACTGAATCTACGTTGCAATAAACATAATTTACATGAGAAATGAAGCGAATGTTGGTAAACTTAACCCTTGGTTACTACTCATGGGTCTACGTGACCCTGTTAACTTTTAAATCCAAGTTTTCAAACAATAATTCTTAGACAACCGTGGTTCCGTCTATTCACAGTATTGCCGTCATGCTTGCGCATAGTGGGTGAATACAGCCGCTCTGTATTTGTTTTGCGCTACAAGAGAGAGATCCTAAAAGAATTTCTTCTACATAAAGCAAAATAAGTAGTGTCGTCGTTGTTTGGTTTTACAGCTAAAATAACCATCATAAGTTCCTGAAAAGTCTAAAGCTGTGGTTCTCATTTTTTAGCATACATCACGATACCAAGATCATTCCTGATCAACACAATGATCGCCTGTGATGATAACACGTTATAATGTGACAAAAGTTGACATTGACGCCTTAGACCAAAAGTGTGCCAGCGCTGTGCGGTTTCCAGAGCTACTCGATGGTGGCCGATGGTGTTATTCTACGTAATGATAAATTTACTATTTATATATGATGCAGTCAGTGGAAAATCATAAAATCGACCTAACTACTTTCGTGGGCTGGGCATATAGTTATATATACCTTACGCTCGACAGCGAATTTACAATGAAAAGATACCCCGGCAATTACGGATGATAACATCAAGGGTGTTCAAGATGCCTGATAGGTTTGTCCCAACTGTCACTAATGTTGCATCTAAAAGAAAGCCCTGCGGCATTTGTCCTTATAAGAAAGATCGTAAAACAAACAGTGTTTGTTCTTCCTGTAAATTACCGTTTTGCAATACTTGCTCATTAATCATATTATATCCAAATTGTTGTAAATAATTAAGTGTGTATAATTTCATTACTAAATATATGGTTTTCCATATATAGTGTGTTTTAATTCAATATTTCTACTTGTAAATAAAATTTACATTGCTTTTATGAAAGGGTCTGACTAACCCTTGAGTAGTTACCGTGTTAAATTTATTTTGAGTAGTAACCGAGGGTTAACACAGGTTTACGGGGTGATATTGTAATATTATAACTTGTTGATCTACAACACATTTGTACATTATATTTGTTATTCTACAATACTCTTAATTTTGTTCTGAACATTTTTTTTAATTTCTTTATCATGTAAAGTGTATTGTGTGATCATGATATCTTTGTTACAGATAAAATGTAAATTTCGATAATGTATACAGAAACAAGTACATGTAAACTCTAACTAGTTGTTATATGCATTTACGGTTCAGTTTCTATCAAAGTATTCACTAGATATATCCACCTAACGTACTGTACAATGGTATAGCCATATTTAAAAAATCAAAATACTTTAATAAATCATGTCAAACGTAAAAGAGATATTATAAAACAATATTATATTCATTGCATATAAAATATTTTTTTAATAAAAATATGCCTTTGAATAGAATAATGCTATCGATTTTCAACTTTAATTGTATTATTCTTTCTATTAACAACATTGAGATTCCTGGCATTGTTTTACATTGGCAACATTATTACCGGCTGTGGAGTTGATTACTATCTGACATAACCTTAAAGTTTCAAACTTAAATTACATTTCTTTTCTGTTATTCATGACCAACTCCACAGCCTCCCTTGAAATATAAAATTCACTCGCTTCGATCATTAGAATTGTTAATGTGTTGTGGGGTAGTTTTCAAACTCGCCCTTTATTGGTTTAGTTTTCAAACACCCCTTTCTGACATATCCTGTTTATTCACGATGTCACCAGTTCGCGTCGGTCTTATCCATACCACATCCATACCAGTTAAATTATACATTATTTAGTGAAAGTGTACACGAAATGCAATAATGTATACTATAACTGAAACTCATAATTAGTGCATACATATACTAGTGAATGTACACATTATCGAAATTTGACATTTTATCTGTAACATCTTCATAAGATTCATAAATTAAAAATAATCGTGTATTGATTTTCTGATGTTGTACCAATTATTCTGATTTTATTTTGTAACCTTTTCGTGCTTTTTTCATATAATTATACTTTCCGCACTGTCTGTAGCGATTTGGCATGGTTGCCATGTAATATTAAAATGCCTTACTTACTTACCATCACGCCGTTTCCCCGTGGGGGTAGGCAGAGAGGATAGAGCGCCGCACTCTTCTGTTCTGACATACAACTCTCGCCTCATCCACACTCGTACATCTTCGCATGCAAGCTCGCCGGTTGTTGAGGCTTCTAACGGACCATCTTTCAGTATCTGGTTGATCTGGAATATTAAAATGCCAACCTGACTATAATGTATAGGACCGACATAGGAGTTCGTGTGCATAAAACTTGTTTGGGTAAGCATTTGGTTACCATCCCTTGATCCAATAGATGCTATATGTATCCAGCTAACCACAGAATAATTAGGCTTTTCACCACTCTTGTTTTTGTATGGTTGTGTCGCGAACTTTTCAGATCTTTTCAAGCTCTGCCCAGAAGTCTCCTTGTACTAGATATACTATTTACGTAATCAACCAACTATCGTTGCAATTCACAATTGCAAATACTGCATTCTGCCAGTGACTGTACTTTTGTTTTGTCTCATTTCTCAGCTAGGCCCATTCCCTTATTTAATTCGTTGCATCATCAGCCACGCACCCGCTAACGCAACAAGTAGTGTTTACTTTCCGCGCAACGAGGAATGAACTTTTGGCTTGAAATAATGCCACGCAAATTGTTTCAGCCGCATTCAGCTTAGTAATCACTAAAGCAACTAGAACGAAAGTGCCATAAATCCAGTCTAAAAGTTACCTGCGCCTAGAGCGAACTAGAACTAGGTAAGTTTCACGAAACTTAAATCTTCACGTAATACCTTCCTTGAAGGTATACGTTTCCTGATAGATCAATAGGTAATGGCTAGAATTTATGTTCTCTTACTTTACTCGGTGTCTTCTACATAGTTTATACAATAGTTTAACTCAAAGGTTTTGTGTTTGCCGTTTACAAACTTTTAATTTTACTTTCGAATCGGCACATATTTGAACAGAAAATTAAAACAGCAACGGAAAGGCCTATGTTTTGATTGCAAAATGTGCAAATTCGCCAGAGAACCAAGGTGCCAGGTATTTCCCAAAAATCTGACAGCTCGGGAGCTAATGCACTAGATACATATGAAAATAAAATATTTGTTTTTCAGTTCTACTTATTTAATTTTTGTGAGACGCGTTTCGCCTTATGAGGACATTATCAATCTAACTATTTTCTATTAGTCTTTAGTGTTTTTATTTTTATATGTGTGATTATGGAGTTCTGTAAACTTACCTCTGAAACAATAAATATATTTAGAGATGATGAACAGTGGAGAAATCGCACTGTCATCAGAAGAGTCGCTGACAACATATGGATGAGATTGACTGAAATGAAGTTAACTGACAATCCTTCGGGGAGGCCTGTATCCTGCAGTGGACTGCGTACTGCAAGTCTGTAATCAATCGATGATGATGATGATGGTAGTGGTGATAATAACTATGATAATGATAATGAATTTTAACACATTTTAAGCAAACAAAAAAAAATATCCTCACCGATGTATTTGATACTGATTTATTCTGATTGTGCAAAAGTGCATTAATTAATAAAAGGCGCTCCACTAAGTTCCATCGTATTTGTTAACCATTCAGCAAGATAAAATATTATATGGTCTAGTAATTTTCGAATTTGCGCTGCATCTTAAAATGTAAACAATGAATTGGCTCGAGATAGATTTAATAGTATCCAAAATAAATTACTGAATTCTTATCGAGTGAATTAAGCTAGCGTTTTAAATTCTGAAACGTCTTTCTTCCCACTGCCAAACCAATTCAAGATAAATTTCCTTTATGTACAGCTCATCGCACTTCAATATTCAATTCAGTGAGTTCGATATCGTTATTTCTTTAATTAATCACTTTGAATCGATCGTCATTTATATTCATAAAATTCTATGAATATCCATGATACTAAATGTCAGTGAGAAGAAAAGAAGGCCTTCATCAAGCAGTCAATGAGAACGGTTGAGGATGATGAATAAGATAATTGAAGACCCCATCCATGGAAAGAAGTTGTTAACTAACATTTTTGTCAAAAATGAGTTAATAAGCCGTCTAAACTAAATATTGTACGCTTTTTCCATTGGAAATAAGTTCAGAACTTAAAAATAATTAGAACATGTTCAAATCATAGGGATGAACATGTTAACTACACTTTTTCATAAAAATCAAATCAGTTACTAATGGGAAGAACATGTTATCTTTAATAAAAACATGTTTATGTCATCATTTGATTGGAATATTTATGGTTAATATAAATTTTACTCTGGCAGTACTGTCATATATTTGTTATAGACTATTATAATATGTACTTATACATTATTTTTCAATAATATAACCATGTTTTGTATTATTAATTAACATGCCAGATATTTTTTAATTCTGGATATACAATGGTAAAAACGGATAGCATTTGAAGGGTTTTTTGATGTTCGTGTTTTACCAATTTAAAAAAGGTGTTATTCTATTAAAAATGAGTTTCAGAGGCGAAAAAATGGTTGTTAACTACATTTTTTTAGGGAAAATTGGTATATTTTTATTTTTTTATGCATGAGTGCGTTTTTTTTACTTAGTAAATATTTTTTTGTTATTTTAGTGACACAAATCAATAAAAATTAATCTTGAATTGGCAATAAAACATATTTTTCAAAGGCGAAATGCAAATGTCTAATTGTCTAAAAAGGACTTGAATGTTAGTTAATAATTTCTTGCCATGGGGTCTTCAATTATAACATATATATTTGTATATTTACAGATGAAGTAAAGGACATACATGATATCAATGCATTCTTACAAAGCAATGCAATTTTGGAGACCACAGCTCAAGATAGAGACTGGGAGGGCTTGAAATTCCCTCAGGATCAAAACTGAAATTCTTTAGGTATATAATTATTCCAGTATGTACTGGTGTACGATGACGAATGGAATCGCCACCACCGCACGCGGGTCGGAATTAGGACAGAAACATTTTCTTTGCCAATCTCCTCCGATTATGATTGATATCCTGAGACCCGAAATAAAGCTAATTACATTCACAGCTGACAAATTGTACTTACAGCGTTTTTCCTAGTATGTCGAATGCGGATCCAATTTCCAACTCTCCCGGCTACGTCGAATCCGAAACAGATAGATCTGTCTATTCCAAAATGCTGATGTGAGCTGATGCGTCTACGTCAGATTCGGATACCACTCGAGAAAGAATTTCAGTTCTCAAAAGAAAAATACACAGGCACACACGCTTACCAACTGTCTAAACTGGTCGGATTTATTAAAGGTTTAAATCCTGACTACCGGTTGGCGTAGAATACGTCGGATGTCAGTTTCGACCAATCAAAATCAACCGCGGCCGGCGCCCGGCGGTTACGAAACAACTGGGATGGAGTAGCCTATATCCTACACAACCATAGATACTATCGGGATCGATTTGCTAATGCTCGCTTTGTAAACATCGTGGAATAAACGTTAAATTCTGAAGTATCCCAGAATTCGCAATTTACGGCAGTAGATGGTAGTTAAGTAGAGACGTTTTACACAACTCGTAACAATTTATCGTTTTTTTTACATTTCGTGTAACCTCATGCCGTTTACAACGTGAGAAATTAATTATCTTTTACGAGGTTTAGGTATCAACTTTTATCATTTGAACTTCTAAATTACTAAGCACGAGGATAGTAATTTGTAATAAAAGTTTGAATAATTACTGGGCACCTGTTTATTCACAGGATATCGAATAAATTCTGCGTCGTTCTGCTGTCTAATTTACAAAATTTGCTTGATTATAAGTTTTTTGAAATAAAGAGAAACCAAAACAGTTTTTAATATATCCATACTTAGTAGGTATGTCTGACTACACACAAAAGGAATATAAAAAAAATGGGAATATACTCGTATGGTTAACCTTTTACACTAATAAACGAGAATCGTAAAAAAGATCTTATATGGATAATAATTCCACAAGATAAAAGAAAGCTATGGACCTATCTGAAACACAACAAAAACTATCACATCTGATGTTCATCTTAATGCCTAATCAGGTCACCCCTAAATGAGTGCGGAGTTTCCTCCAACCTCAAGAACCAATAGTCTATGACTTTTGCGAGCGCTTTGAAATGGAATTCTTGCTAAAAGATAAGAACTTTCAATGAGATTGTTCAATAGAACGTGGGTCATTTAAAAAGTTCGTGACCTGATTATGAAAAATTTTTTTTGATATTCCTTTTGCATTTTAATGTAATCTTTCTGAACTTTAAACACGTTATTCCGTGATATTCCAATGCCATTATCCCATCCTGGAAATTTAAATCCTGAAACCTCTCAAAATGGCCGTTCATCGCCGTTTCCAGCTCATTATTTTAAGAAAATATCTTATTACCAGGGATCTGAAAATAAAAACAAGTGTGTTTTTATTTTCATATGTGTGATTACGGAGTTCTACAAACTTACTTCCGAAGCAATAAATCTTTTTTAATATTTCATGAATAAGGTGGCAGATGAGGAAACAAAATATCTTAAAATCACTCGGCATTATTAACTGAGTAATATCCATTAAGTACCTCCCTTGAAAATGAAAGATATGACAATTACTTTCATTTTTTTTACATTTCGAGAATAGAAAAAAAGAGATTGCACGATGTAAAAGGTTGCGTGTGTGTGACTCATCTTTTCTGTTCTACTGCAACTTATGCCTAACTTCATCGGGACTATATCTGAGAAAGCACATACTCTGTTCCTAAAATTCTAGGTTCGTGAATTTTCTCAGATTGCCAATGGGCTATCACTTTTTATTTTGGATTACCTACTTTTTTGCAGTAAAGTGAGAAACTAAGCCTCACACTCGTGACGCCATTGACGGTCCCTACGTATACCGTGGAATCTGCAAAAATAAATTTTCGCTTTAATATCTTAAACCATTTGATTTACTCTATATTTTCGGATAAAATGAAAAAAGTTACATTTTCCTTTTAAATATATACTTTTTTCGAAACAAAAATATTTTTTAACATTGTCCGAAAATATAGGATAAATTAGATGATTTAAAATAGTAAAACGAAAAAAAGAATTTTTGGAGATTCGACAATATACGTAGGGACCGTAGATATATCTATCGATTATATTAGTGTTCTGTTAAATTCTAACAAATTCTTCGTCTCATTTAACATTTATGTAGGTGTGATGAGGCCTTTCTTAAAAAAATGTTTTACCAGCAAACGTTTCAATTTTATCAATTAAATTTCCGATATTTTTCAACTTCAAACTTTTCAAATAACCCTGATATAAAACCTTACTTCAGGGAAATAAACGTGCCTCGATTCGTCGAAGATTTGAATTGAATTGTAAGCGAATTATATTTTTAAGATTTCAGAAATTTTTGTTACGGACTTATTCTCTTACATTTATCTGAATAAGCGACGTGAGACAATGGAAACATGTTTAATACACTAAATTTGGTAATTTTAATGTTTAGTTAATTTTAAAGTTTAGTATAATTGTTCAATATTTTTAATATTTAAAGCATTAACTTTGTTGTTAGACATTATAACAGTGTGTTAGTGAAATAAGTATAAACCACTACCAGATTTTAGGTCTACCGGTTTCGAGACGTACCCGTCTCTTCGTCAGGACCAACACTACACTACTATGTTAACAACATTATACACGTAGATTCCTGATCGTTCTGTGGGCAAGTAAGTGCATGCTAGTCTTTGACAAGATTAACACACATGTGATAAATATTGGTGAAAGGTTAACAGTACTGTGGTTGTGATGTATAGTGTTGTGAACATATTAGTGTAATGTTGGTTCTGACGAAGAGACGGGTACGTCTCGAAACCGGTAGACCCAAAATCTGGTGGTGGTTTATACTAATTTAACTAACACTCTGTTTATTATTTATTGAGTTTGATATCAAAATTTTGAATCAAGATAACGCGAGAAAAATAAAATTCAACGAGTATGTATGTAGATATATTAAAGACATCTAATAGAGACGAAATTATATTTTTTATGGGAAAGTAGGTATGGAAGTCTTTGGGTACTCGTAGGGCTTACAACATATCGTACCGTTGGCTTAAGTGATCACTTACACAATGTAACGTTCACCATTTCCACCTATGATACAATACCAGATCTATCATATATTTCATTCACCTGGTGTCCCTGGGACAAAATTCAGTGCTGTGTTCTGAATAATTTGGACAAACTCAAAATATTCTGAAGAATTTATGTGTTTTTACACGATACATCTAAATATGTATTGACATGTTATCGTATATGTAAGAAGGTAGAGGGAATCTATGGAATATATTTTTCTTTTATCACTAATTTGACAAACAGAAGGGAAGTCCTAAACAGCAATAAACTGACGAAATAATAATTAAAACAAAGTCAATTCCTAGAACCTGCTATAAAATGCTAAGTATAATATAGAGTTTACTATAGATCGGTGATAGCGAACCTTTTGGGCTCAACGGGACACGTATTTATACTTGTGTATGGCCATTTGACGTTTGTCAGGCTGGGAATAGTTGTTTGCGAGAGCCTGTAATATTGTAGGTACGTGCATACGAGGCGTCAGCAATGATTTTTTATTTATTTATTAAGGTTCTTAGTAGCGACAATAACATTTCATAACGCTTATTTTCATGCCTCTTCTAATAATTTTATATATCCTTTCAAAGGGGAAACAACAAAATCAAGGTCTCTGGTTATTTATTAGTGATAATAATTGCACAAATTATGTTATTTTTACGTAAAAATTGCAGATTAAAAATTTTTAACAGTCTAAAAAGTTTGTTTAGTATAAAGATTTATTTTTAAATGCTATTTAGATTAAAACTACTTTTTTAAATGGTTTCAATAAATGTATATTCAAAACAACTTTTATGAATGAAATGAAATAAAATATTTTATATAAACCACTAGAAAAATAATTTTCAAATGCAGTTTAAAATTCATCAGTTGGAGATTTTTAAGGATTTGTGCATATTTTCAACACAAATCATGAAAATTAAATAATTTTGTCGGGAAAGTCGCTTGTCGGGCAGGCGGCCGACAATCGAGGACAATCAGGAAGTTATTTAGACAAATTCGTATTTCATGAATGCTCGACAACATTCAAGGACTTACACCTACAATAGAGCCTGAAATATTGGCTGTTTTTTTTTCAAAGTGGTATTTAATTTATTAATGACGCTTCCCACATAGCTCCTCCGTTCTGACTGAGATGGAAAGCAAAGCATTTTTTTTCAAAAATTTTCATAAAAAATAATAGTTTAACGTATATGTTGATAAGTGCCAATAAAATTAATAAAAATATTTCTGTTAAAAATAATTAAAATAGGATTTTATCATCTCCTTGTAAAAAAACGTCCAATTTCAATCTTCCAGCTCCTATGACTGTTTTATTTTGAATGTAAAATTAAAATTCCTCTTAATGAATACAGTTTTAAATTGTTTTTATGTTTAAATTTATTTATTACACGACATATAATATATCAAGATATTATTATTTGCACTGTATAAACACGCACGTATTTTGTATGCTGAGGTATTCCTCAGAACATTGAACTAACAATAGTCAGAAATATGGAGTTGAACCCTCATCAAAGTTTTCGTGTTTCCATGTGGGCTTGACAAAGAGTTGAAGCTCGAGTCAATGGGATTATACATCACGGTAGCACCCTTTTCAGTAATACACACCACAAGTCAACTTTGATATCTACCTACAGCCTTCTCGGCTATCTAGGTTCCCATCTCACCCCAGCCTCCGCGCAGGGAGGGGAGAAGCGAGATAAGATGAATGCCGTAGAAACACAAAAGGTAAACTTATTTCACGGGAAGATATTACGTCCTGCCTTCCACTTATCTAATATTCAGTACTTAGTTTTAAAAATTGACAATAAACTGCAAATATATCAATGTCGTTAATTTACCCATTTTCATTAACTAGAAATCATTTCATTATAATCTTTTAAAATAAAAATGTATTTTATTTAATAAAATTTCTGATGAAATATTTAAAGTTGACTGTTTTTATATTATTTTTAAATATTTACTCATGTTTTGTATTGTTTATCTTACGTGTCTTCTCTTTTGCACTGAATGAATTATTTCTAAATTTTTTAAATGGATTTTTATTTTAACATATTGAAATTACAATATATTGCTTCATTATACTATATTTATTGTATATTAATATTATTCATGTGAAAACCTGCAATGAATTAATTAATCCTTTTTTCTTTTTTTAAACAATATTTTGTCTTATTGTATTTTATTTTAACAAATTTAAGTTACAATGTTCAACCACACTACTTTGTTGCATCTATTGTGTATTCGTATTATTAATTGTAAAATCCCCTTGGGCGTAAATAAATAAATAATGGTAGATTGGACATTTATGAAGGTTGTAATTTGTATGAAGGAATATGAAATAAATACATAAACTCTTACCAAAGGGATCGCAATGGTAATCCGCCCCCAAGTCGGTTGTTTTCAATAATTATTGAGCTGTAAGTGCGGAGTAATAGAACTAGAACTTACATGCACATTTACTTACATGTAAGCTGTTAAACTGAAAATATTATCGAATCAGATATTACGACGTTTTGTATTCCATTATTGGGTCCATCATCAAGGCTGATTAATTGTTACAACCTCGTAAGTGGTTTAGTATTGGCTTGCGATACCGTGTCGTACATCAAAGAATCACGGCAGAATACCCCAGAAAACTCAAACCAGAAGATTGTGAAAGGCTATTGAAAACCTATGATAATTATAATTCGGATTTCGAAGTTAACCCTATTATCGTCTCTAGATGCAGAAGATGAAAAAAGGTTAGCCCTGCACGCTGAGCAACACACAGCTGCTATCATGTTTCTTGACGTGTGACTGCCGTTTTTTAATCGTGGCTAGGTTAGGTTAGGTTAGGTTAGGTTAGGTTAGGTTAGGTCTGCCAGGTGCGTTCAGGTACTCAATTATATGCTGCACAATACCGTGTCTCAGTCACCGCATTTTTATGCGGTGTCTACATATCTATTGAGCCTTTCCCGATCGCATTCCCGCGAGTATCAGCAGAACAATGAATACGGTCACTTTAGCATTAAAAAATGCCGTATATGGGTGGCAAAAATGTATGGCCGGTCTGGTAGCTATTGCTCATAGAACTGCCCTGGGTGTGTGGTGGGTCCTTCCTCTCTGTGAAAAGTGATCACCTAAGCCAGCCAATAACAGGTCGTACGCCCTGTAAACGCCTAAAGTCTTCCATACCTTTCTTTATATTAATTGCATCGTCTTTGTGAGACATCTATAATTAAATCAAGCTTTTGTATTCTTGCAAGCACTGCTTTCCTAGTTTTCTGCTAGTTAATATAACTTAAACAACGCCAAATAAGCCCAATCCAATAATGAAACGATTCTTCAGAACTTTACATTTTAATAAATAAATGTTAATTTCCTAATGATTTTTTTAACTTAAAACCTGCTTTTTAAGGCCATGATTTTAAAAACTAGATTTGCTTTTCCCTTTTATGCCTTCCTCTCCACGTTTTTCAAACATGACACCTGTAGCAGATGACACAGATCCTTTTGAAATCCTGAAGGGAATATATAACAGAATGGAGGCGAGCCAACTGAACATTTTAAATATTAAGTAGGGATTTATCGTCCTTGTAATGTATTTAATACGGGAACTTTATGAAAGGTAAAAGCGCTTTTTTTTAATAAATGGTATTTATTTTCTTAAATACATTTTTGAATATTCGTGTGAGTGTAGGCACCTGTTTAGATAAAAGTTTCTAAGAGCACAGTAATGACATTCTAGGAGTATTTTTACAGCAGCAGAGATCAGAATAAAAAAATATTTGCTCGGGTTTAAGAAATATGGGGTTGAAACAAAGGAAGTAGCGTAAATATTTTGACCAGCAGATTAGTTACTGATTTTTAAACACATTTAAAAATCAATAACTAATCATCGATACAATTAGATACAAAAACCAAATAACAGAATAACCAGCTAAAATACCGTTTTTGACCATCACTAAAATAAGATTATATAAAATATATTGTAACGAGATGAAAAGAATTTACGCACAATCCGAATTCCTCGTAACATGTCATAACACTATCGAAAGAACAAGAACAAGAATAACAATCTGGAGTAATCTGTAACCATCAAGAAACACCTATAAATGTCTGGAAACACCTAGAAAAGTCTAAAAGCGACGAGAACGTTCTCCTAAACACTATAAAAATTTAGGAGGTTCGATAATCTAGTTTCTCGATATAAATACGAAACGGAACCGCGGCGCAAGTTGAGAGTTGTCGCTTTGACAGTTCGTTACAGTGCTTAATTATAGTTCGTTATAGTGCGAAGTGCATTGCGGGCAACGGCCAGGTGTGCCCAGTCATGATATCGAATTGCGAACAGATATCGAGCGAGAACTGGATGAAATGTTCTAGTGAATCTTAAATACATGTTACCCAGCGATAGTAGAGAATTTATTGGCGAGTCATAAATTACGAAAAAGTGTAATTTAAAGAATAATGTTATGTTTTATTCGTTTAAGTGACTTTGTACAGTGAATAGTTGATTAATCATTAATTATTAAATCGCTTATTAATTTCCGGTGTTTTGTTTGATTCATTCCTCCCGCAGCCACGACATGTGACAATATGTACATATTGGCTAACCTCTCACAAGTCCGTACCACTTTTCTTTTTCTTTTATTTTTCTTTCCTCTCGCTTTCCTGCAATCCGGGAGTGATTTCATGAAAATGGACGGAAATGCGTAACAGGAAACTAGACGCCGGGGAAGCGCGCGCTATTTCATTTGACCAATGAGCGCGCGCGGTGATAGAGTTGGCCGTCAAAGAAAACGCATTCTTATCATGAAGTTGCAATTTCAAAACGAAGTTCTGTTAATTTTAATCAAATTTTTATTGACCCATTAGAAAAGACATACAGAAAAATTAAATTAACGAAAAAATATTTTAACTGCTATCGGGATTCGAAACAACGGACCTCCATTCTATGTCTGGGGATGGCGTGTTATCCAATTTCACCACGGCAGTCTGGTAAGTTAACAAAATTTTCGACCTTCTACGTAGTCTTTTTTTAATTGATAAAAATTTTATCCAATTTTTAAAACAATCTGGATTGAAAATTTTTCTAATGACCAAATCTTAAATATAATAGTACACTGTTTTATCGACATCGCCAAAACAGTTCGGAGTGCGGAAAAATACAATATTAAAAATTTCACATTCATTTTCTTTACACGTATCCACAGCGAAAATATCATCGGCCCATCTCTTTTGAGGTCTTCCGATGCCTCTTTTATTTTCTCAAGGTCTCTATTTCAGCACTCTCGGAGGCCATCTTGTAATAAGTGTGTGGAAAAATGCAGATCATTGATAAAAAAGTCAAGTGAGTAATTATTCGAATAAATATTTCCTTTTTAGCTTTTTAGCTTTTTTTAAATTTGAGGTTAATTTCTGTCGCTGCTCAGTTGATATTTTTAATTGTGAGATGTTAAATGTTACACACCATATGCGACTACTGTAATGCTCACTCGTTTTTTTTTTTTTTTATCTAACCCGTAGAGTATAGTTGACCTAATACAGTTTTATAAACTTTACCTTATTCAATAACCACACCTACTCTATAATAATTTCAATATAAACTTCAAAAGCTAAATCTGACGTTCACACTCGTATTAACAAGTTTAAATATGTATACATCAAACATTGCTGTATTGAAAATGATGGAGCTGTATAAATTTTAAATAACACGCAAATTTCATTCCAATATTTGCTCGTGACCTTTAATTAAACCCGTATCAACAGATATTTTCAATTATATTTTTCGCCTCTGTATAAAGTTTATTGACCAATTTCTACAGTATTTTAACATGAGGTGAACAAATATAGCTGTTTTGTATTCAAGTAACTTAGCTTTCAAAAGTTTTGGCAAAATTATTATTTTTTGTGTGGTTTACATTATTATCTCTGCTAGAATTTTGTCTATTAGACAGTTATTTAGTTATTTTTTATATTATAAAATAATGAATACATAATATTATATATCAAAATCAATGTTTGTTTGTTCGTATTTTATGCGCTGCCATACCGTTTGACCGACTGACCCAAATTTTGCATACTTATTCTTTAGGACCCGGCGGGTAACATAGTGACATTCCCCCCCTCCGTCTCCCCCTTATAGCTGTTCGTTGATATTTGACAACCGAAGACAAGCGCAGGCGCATGCCATAGACAAGTGGCGCATGCGCAGATCGGCGGGCCGGTGTGCCCCGTCGTTGAAATAACGAACTAACATGATTCGAAAGCGAATATTTTGGAAGGGTTCTTAGCCGAGTAGCGAAACAAAAGGGTCTTTTGTGTTTGAATAAAAAGTATTGCGTTGCGAGCGAATAAAGATGTCAGATATAATGTTGAAGCGAAAATAAAATATTTATTTTACGAGTTTAGTCATTTCATTTCGAGGGAGCCACGACACGTAACAATATTTTCTATGAAAATCTGTACAGTTCAATCCGGCGGGTAACATAGGTGAAATTTACCCCTCCTACTTAACCCCATTCCCTCCCTCCGATATACTCTCAATACAAAATTATACCATTTGACCGATCTGGAAACTTCTTCTTTAGAACTCAGCGGAAAACATGGCCCACAATTTCCCCTCCTCCACTTTCTCCCCTTGGTACATTTTCTGTACAAATCCATACCGTGACAGATTTTCGGCCCGATTCTGAAAATAACAATGTCTGGATCTTTAAGATCTTTATCCCAACACTTAATAGACGATAATAAAAATTAAAAATGTCCAGAGCGGATTTTGGAATTCTACGGCTCAAATACACTGTATTAAAAGAAAGATTGTTTCTTACAAACATATTCATTTCTTCATCCACAGCGTCCTGATAAAATATTCGGCGTTACCGCGTATTCAAATCTTCCCATCTTGACATATGACAGATAACAATTTACATCTTTCTCCCTCCCTCTATATATATCTCATGTAGAAACTTACAGAAACAAACACCGACGTAAAGCTATGTCTCGTTTATTTTTAATTTGTATTATCGTCTATTAAGTGTTGGGATAAAGATCTTAAAGATCCAGACATAACTGTCAAATGTCAAGATGGGAAGATTTGAATACGCGGTAACGCCGAATATTTCATCAGGACGCTGTGGATGAAGAATGAATACGTTTGTAAGAAACAATTTTTCTTATATCATCTTTTAATGTGTATGTATGTATTTGAGCCGTAGAATTACAAAATCCGCTCTGGACATTTTTAATTTTTATTATCGTCAATTAAGTGTTGGGATAAAGATCTTAAAGATCCAGACATTGCTATTTTCAGAATACGGATGTTTATAAGTTTTGTATACTTTTTCTTAAAAACCCAAAAACACAGTGGAAAAAAAGGCCATATTTCCCTGGATATTCCATCCATCTTGGCCTGGATGAAATTGAAACATTGTTATTTTTTAGCCTTTACAATGTTTCCTCCCACAAACTTATTTTTAACTTAATTCCTATCCTGTGCAACGCCGGGTATGAACATCTAGTGTTTTATAATAAATTAGATCAATATCTAAAAGTCCATTAGTGATGTCTTTTAATTTTAATTAGTAGGTACTCTCATGTTTATAAACGGAATACGTGTCGCAATATTTTTCCTATTCTAAACTAAGCTAAAACCCTGTGCTATGAAAATAGAACTAACTTGCTGGTGTCCTGCAATGCGGCTCGAACCACCAACCATTACACCAACAAGCTACTCTTTTTTTATTTTTTGTATCACTTGATAGAACATTATATTTCAATATCGCACGTAAGTCGCACTTATTTAAATTGCCAGTTAGGCACTCCGCTCGATTATTTCGCTTAATATCTGTCGCTCCGATTATCTCTAGACAGGCCACCCCGGCCGTCGCCCCGCGGCCGATTTCGCCCCGATAGAATTTTCAAATTAAACTCAATCTGCGCAGCTGTCGGTCCCGCTTATGTACGTAATACGTTGGTTTTTTGAACTGTCGAGAAGATTATTTTATTTTCTAATGTTTACAATCTTATTTTGTCATCGACATATTACGAAGGAGTCTATACGTAATGTCTTTTACCTTCTTTTTACAGTATTGTGAACTAGCTATTTTACACCCTGTGTATTTATATGTATCCAACGTAAAAGAACGATATTACCGTAATATACAGGGTTATTTGTAAAACATTAATAACCTCGCAGGACAATATTCCTGCCTTGATTATGAGTCGAAAATGTTCAAGCTATTATGACCTAATATCAATAGTTATGGAGATATGCGACATCAAAGTTTGCATTTTTTTTTCAATATTTCTGACTTTTTTGTAAAACGTTGGACTATCATTACAGTAACTTATTACTAAAAATTCATTCGTTTCAGTACAAGTTAAATAAAATGATAAAAACCCTGAAAAAATTCCAATTAGAATGTTTTCCAAATGGAATTCGAAGGTTTTTATTTTTTTATTTGACTTGTAGTAAAGGGAATGAATTTTTCATATTCAATATAAGTTGTAATGATATTCCAACGTTTTAAAAGGTCAGAAATATTGAAAAAAAAATGCAAACTTTGATGTCGCGTATCTCCTGAACTATTTATAGCTTGAACATTTTCGAACTTTTTTGTTATAGCTTGAACATTTTCGACTCATAATCAAGGCAGGAATATATTCCTGCGAGGTTATTAATGTTTTACAAATAATCCTGTATACTTAGATATGTGGTTTTTAATTTCGCTGGCTAACGTGACTGTATGTAATATTCATTTGAAACATAATATCACTCCGATGTGTTTCCGTCAGTGGCGCAGCGAGTGGCCAGCCTGAGCAGTCGCCCGGGGGCTCTAACCCGCAAATTTATCTCTATTTCTGTACTTTAAACGGTTTTTTTTGCGCGCTGACATTCTAATATGAACTTGATATTTTGAGGGTGCCTTTCGGCTCACTAATGAAATAAAAATTATTAGATACCGAACCCTTTAAAAACTTTACATTTCATATCACTCAAATATATCCCACTTAAAAATAATCGCCATTATGACAGTTGAAGTTTCTGGAAAGCCATAGTAGATTTGCTTGACAAACAAATCAGAAACTGCGAACAAGGCGATTTCTAATTCTGCGATGTGTCCTGCGTAGAACAATGTGTGGTGAAATGAAAAACTACAATATGTAAGCAATTAGGTACCAAACCTCTTTAATATTTTTTGATTAATTTATACTAGGAATATTCTTAAGTTGATAAATGATATACTCTGCAATGGGATCCGAAATGTCGGCCAGAATGATCCTAACAACACGAAATAGTATTCCAGAAATACAAAGACTATAAGGATTTTTTTATATTTATACATATAAATTAAGGTAGTTGCTTCACTAGATAAAGCAACTATATGTACAGTTTAAACCTTATAAAAGACTACGTATTAGAAATATTACAAATAAAACATTACACATAATAAATAAAACACAAACACAAGAAAGATCAGATATTAGAAATATACTATTAAACATTGTACGTGAGGAATAAAAATAAAATAATTTAACTTAATAAAAAAAAGTACTTGGCCCTTTCGATAAAAAAAAATAGAGAATCTCCCCGTCTAGACAACATCACAACCGTGACACAATCGATAAAAAGATAGAAACAAGATATCTTGGGCTGACAGTCGATGAAAACCTACGTCGGGCTCTGCACATCGAATTTTTAAGCTCCAAAGTTAGAAAACCGATACATACATTCAAAACTCCACACAGCTTCATGAATCTCAGTCTTCCACAGATTACAAATACATACTTGTAGATGATATGTGGTTGCCATGTGGTGAAGGAAGTAACAATCATTATGGTCCCTGGACCAAGAACTGATCTGATCAAGCTTTGCGGTAATTCCTGGAAGCAATTGTGTATATTTTTGTGAAGTGCATTCAGTTCTTCTTCTTCTACTCTTTATCCTATTGTCGGGGTTCCTGCACCGCAAAAGGGTTCCAACTTTTCCTATCTTGGGCTTCGCTCTCCACCTTAGCCCAATTTAGTTGCAACCTCGCTTCGCAGCAGTCCTCCAACTGTTTCCTAAACTTGGTCTACTGCCTTCTGGTCTTGCCTGGAATATCCACTTTAATAGTCTGTCTGCCGGCATCCGCAAAATATGTCCCAGCTAAGGAGACTTGGACCGGGTAATTTAGAAATAGTAGGATGAACAAAAAACAATGTATTATTTCAATCAGCTTGTCAATGTGCACTTTGAGCGGCTATGGTGGCAAGCGTTAAAATTGACTCTAAAATCCCCAGTCGGTCATGGCAAAAATTTTCCTCCGTCGATCTATCTCACGATGTTTCTCTGCAGTTTTGGATATGTGAGGTAGACTTGAATATCAATTTGATTCCTTGAGGACATTAACGCTTCAGTTCATAGACCATCACAAGCTCCTGCGCCCTGTTGGTGTTATATTTAACCGCGAATATAACCTTAAAGCTTTTAAAAAAAGTAACCCATAAAAACCAAGTTTTATTTTACTCCCTTTCTTTGTAAATTAAGTTTACCATCATGTAATTAAATAATTGATTGACTGAAAATTAAACATGTCTAGACAAATATCTATGTCAAAAATCTCTAAAAATATCTTTTGATTTCTTCCCAAATGATGAATAAAAATATTATTTGATTTCTTCCCAAAAAACCGAAGTGTGCTGTCATCGGTGAACCAATTGTCATAAATTTTAGAAATTCGTGGTGAAGTACCTATTATACCTACCGACGGAGTAATTCAAATTTTAAATATTCCGTGACGTTATCAGGCCGCCGTTGGCAGTAATCAAACTTTTGTGATGATTCCAATTTTACAAAACCAGTAAAATTTCTAAAAATCCAAAATTATAGTATAATTATTAATTTTTTTTAACGATAATTTGTTAGATCTTTTTGATCATCGCCTCAAGTCTGCTTGCCAAGTTTCAGCTAGATTTGATCACGAGAAAAGGGTTAAAAAACGATCCAAAGTTTTTTGTCAGACAAGCAATCAATCAATCAGATGCCACGAGTTAATATAAAGGGAGTAAAAAAGTAACCCATAAAAACCAAATTTTTACAATACTCCTTTTCTCATATTCGGGTTTCGCGTCTACCATATGCGTTGAAATATCCATACAACTTGTATGAAAAAAACATCAAAAATTTGAAAAATCCAAAATTATACTATAATTATTTTTTTTTTAACGAAAATTTAATAGATCTTCTTGATTGTCGCCATGAGTCTGCTTGCAAAGTTTCAGCTCGATTGGATCACGGGAAAAGGGTTAAAAATCGATCCAAAGTTTTTCCGACGGCAAGCCGGCAAGCAAGCAGACGCCACGAGTTTTTACTCCCTTTATATAAAGGGAGTAAAACTAACTTATAATGATTGGCTGTGCCTTGCGCTTAAAATAAATCGAATCAAAATTTTCAATGTGATGTTTTAAATATTTCATTTCGCTTAAAAAAATTAATATCATTTCGGAGAAGACTGAAAGATTTATCGTAACAAAAATAAATAGAATAATAAATGCAAACGAAAACCAATATCTTGTTAAAGACGTAACGAGGAAGGAAATGATAAAAGAAAAAAATGTCCAGAGTTGCACGGATGGCTTTGTGGTGGGAAATCGTAAAGGCACGATACATTTAAAATACAATACCAGTTTGTACAATACAAAGGTTTGGACATACTCAAAATATTGTGTGAATTTCTTGAATGAAAAAAAAATTGGCATAATATTTATATATTTCAAAAAAGCATTCGACACTGGAACACGAGAATTTACTGACAATAATGGATGAATATGTAATACGAGGACCACTTAAAAATGACTAAGAAATTACATGACAAACACAAAACTTACTCTGTTTGGTCGAAAATATCTAGGCATGTTTGAAATAACAAATTCATTCTTAAACCATAGATATTACCGGTTTTAAAATGGCAGAAATTTTTTTTTTTGTTCACGCGTATTTCAAGATATTCAAATTTATATTATTTAATATAAATTTGAATATCTAATTTGAATATTTAATATAAAAAGCATCGATCCTGTTTGACTCCGAGTATCACTTAAAGGATTAAAGGATCGTGTTCATTTATTCCGTGCGGCTGATATAGAGGTGCAATCAAGAATGAATAAAAAATAAATGTTATTGTAGAAGGCGAAGCTGTACATTAGGGTGGGCTAAAAATTTTTTTTTTTCATTTCTTAAGGGGCACATCGATAAAAAGGTGCCAGATGGTCTCAAATGAACACATGTAAAATATCATTACATTCTGATAAGTCTAACTGCCTCCGGATTGATGACGATTTTTCTTTTTTTTTTCGAGATATGTTCTCATTAGGATTGCAAACCAATAAACGTAACTTTCTTCAGGCATAGACAATGTATATCATGATTGCGAGTATGAGGGGTTAGTGGGTTTAGTGTGGGAAAGTCGAAGAATACCTAGGCCGTACGTGCGCCCTGTTCACGTATTTAGTCAGTGTCAGTAGGGATGGGTAAATGGAAAAAATATCTATATATATCGAATCGATATTTTTAAAAAGTATCGAAAATAATCGATATACATTGCGAAAAATATATCGATATATAAAAAATATATCGATTAAAAAGTGAAAAAAGATACCCAAAAAAAGGTCGCCAGAAAAAAAGTGAAAAAAGATACCCAAAAAAAGGTCGCCGGAAAAAAAGTTAAAAAAATCGCCAAGAAAAAAAATATCGGTTATCCCAGAAAAAAATTAGATATATCAAAAAAAAATATCGATATTCGATATATCGCGAAAAAATATATCCACGATAAATAAAAATAAATATCGATATTTTTCGAAAAAAATATTTTATAAATATTTTTAAATGTTTATAAATATTTTTTTAATCACGTTCCTGATAATAAATGTGTTATTAATATTATAAAACTATATACAGGCCGTATACAAAAGCTTAGATAGATAATAAAAACTCGACCTTGCAGTGCCAAAATTGCAGACGTGAAAACAGAAATGACTCACCATCATAACGAACCCTGCAAAATGAAGACAAAAAATAATTATGTTAATTTTATTCTGCCCTGACGAAGAAGTGATTTCTCCGAATCCGTCTGGCATCAGCAGAGCACAACGGCATAAACCCTGTGGTTATATTAAAGCGTTTTATTATTTTTACCATTTTTTCTATTTAAATTCATTCATATTTAATTAAATATATGCTTGGAAGATATCAATTATGAATATCTCCTTAGTTATTTACAACTTTTAAACTTGTCTGTGAGACGTACTGTAAGAGACCTAATATTTCTTTATAGGATCGTAAATAGTTTGATTGATTGCCCCCAGATTATTAGTCTGATCGACTTATATGCCCCATCGAGGTCATCAAGACAGTGCATTATTCTATTATAGTGGAAATGTCAGAACTAATGCATTAGCAAACTCTGTAATTCCCAGATTACACTCATTAGGGAATGAACATGCAGAGGCGGCTGACATTTTTGCTGATAGTATAACTGTGTATAGGACAAAGCTGATACAATTGTTTACATCTCAACAAAATGGAAATGGACAATAAATTTTTCTGTATTATTATTTTACCTTTAACTATTATTATTTTTTGTACCTTTAACTGTATTATTATTTTATCTGTCTTATGCTTTTCTGTATTATTATTATTTCCTTTTAATTATTATTATTGTAACTTTTAACTGTCTTATGTTATTTTTTAAAAATTTTATTCTGTATATTTGTAAAAGCCCATAAGGGCATTAAATAAATAAATATTTAACAAAGTGTTTAATCAACTTAGTAAAAACCACTACCAGAGTTTTATCTAACATAGTTTGACGTTGTAAACCTGGTAGTGCGTTTTACTAAGTAAACTAACACTCTGTTATAATGTCTAACCACAAAGTTAATGCTTCAAATATTAATAATATCATTTATACTTCTCCAAAAATAATTCATATTAGTTGTAAGTTGTTATGGAATGAAGAACAGGGGAGTTCTTTTCACTCTCTTATTTTACAGTTTAGAAGAGAGAGTATACGTGGAATAAATACAACCGCGAGGTTGAGGAACATAGTCGCAGGTAAATCATTCGTTTACTCTTTCCTTGCTCCACTCGGACTTGGTCCAAGATTCTTGATCTGAGCTCCTCTCGTCCCGTCGGTTGAAGCATCATTGCGTATACTTTTTGCATTCGAAGCATCGGGTGGTTGACAGCTATCCTCTTGATGTTACTGGTGTCACTATTGACGTAACTCCAGGATTCCCTGTGGGTCTGCAGGCGTGTGGCTCGATGATCTGGGGGCCACATGAGGGCAAGTAATCTCTTATGGTGGAGAAAGTCCAAAAGAAGTTTCTGAGATATCTCTACATGAGAGAGTACGGGTATTATCCTTGGCTTTACCCAACCGAGTTTCTCCAGGGTATGCTTGGCTACAATAGTTTAGAGACTAGAAGGAATGTGTATTTGATTACACATTTTTATCGATTGTTGCGCGGTATGATCGATAATCCTGAAATTATGCAGAGCATTGGTTTGTATGTTCCTGATAATTACACTAGACATCGTCAGCATAGATTGTTTCACATTCCAATATACAGGACCAACCTGCCGATGGTTATGCCTGTTGGAAGAGCCACAGCTATGCTGAACAAAATCGCTTTGGGTATTGATATATTCCATGTGTCTGAGGGGGTTTTCCGAAGCGGGATTCTCCTACACCTTTGACCAGATTTTATGTTATTTTTAATTTATTAAATATTTTTATTTTGATATATACTTCCTAATATGTATGTCTTAAAATTTTTGTTTGTAATGTACATATTATCAATAAATAAATTGAAATTGAAAATTGAAATTTACTGCACACAGCAGATGTAAGAATACATGCAATCTGAGTAAATAAATGTGTTTTATTTTAAATAAATTTTTGTAAATAAATCTTTAATATTTTTTAGCACAGTGCGGCAGACACGAATATAGCCGCACGTACCGAAGCGGCATCCACCAATCACGACTCGGTGCGGTAAATCCAGTCCCGATCACCATAAGTACCAACCACTGTGTCGCCGACCGTCATAGCAATAACAAGTGATATTGCTGTACACAACACCCTCTGTAAATTGTCTCAATAAAGACACGTAATTAACCGTAAGTATCATTTGCGCCCTGTATTCCTCCGCTCACCCTGCTTCTGCTGATTCATCTCGCACATGCCACGCAACATTCATACAATACACATCACACGCCCGCAGGAGAAGATGCCTGTGGACAAGTGGGCATTCTCTCCCCAACACCAACACATAACCAGCCAAATATTATTTTTGCATCTTGCTATTTGACAGCCAGGCTAGTCAATAGACAAATGTTGGCGAACCTATGTGAAAGGTGACATTCCACAACGTTTTAGGTGAATTACCAGCCTTCACCAATACTAGAGTCATCAAAGAAATGTGATTCTGGCCGATACCTCGTACGGATACACCAATATTTACGAACTCTGGCAAATAAGGGGCTCCAGTCCAAAAAATGCCAAACGGCCGTACACAAGTATAAACACGTACCCCGCCGCGTCAACTCTGCATCTCAAGAGCATACCTAGGTATGATACATCAGCAGAGTTAGATTAAGTATTTTCAGAATTTTTGACACGCTGAATCAAGAGAATCCATCATCATTACAACAGACAATCATAAACAGTAAAAAGTTCAATGATGGGTAAACCCAATGGTAGGGGTGGTGTGTGGCAACCGGCATCCTTGTATCCATCATTTGTCGAATGTCATACTAGTCAATATAAAATTGTACACTGAATCGCCGAACTGTCACAATAAAACAACTCTCTGCGCGCGCGCCCGCTTGCCTTCAATACAAGTTCGTTCGCGATGCCTCGAAAATGTTGTCCTAGTTTCTCCATTTTTCCAGTGATTGTGAGAATAGCCAAGTTGATTCTAGATTCATGTGGACCGCCCGGGAGACTTCGATAATGCGCAGTTCCATTGCTTTAGACTCTCGTGACAGTATAATATTATTATTTTCGATTGAAACCAACAACCACCCGGGAGCCACATTTTGACAAACGCTTTTGGTTATCATCATATTTGAACATTGAAATTGAATACTGACATAGGTCTCTCGTATCAAACTGGTAGCATTATCAATATAAACAAGTAGCGCTATCAATATGAGTTATGATTCACTGCAATATCATATAAAAAACGTTGCTTAAATAAATTATTATTTCACTGGCTTCATTTTGCATACATGTAGGTATGTACATATAAAAAGTAGAAAATTATACAGGGTTATTTGGAAAACATTAATAACCTCGGATGACTATATTTCTGCTTTAATTATGTTCGAAATGTTCAAGCAACCATGACCTGAAATCAATAGTTATGGAGATATGCGACATCTAAGTTTGTATTTTTTGTCAATATTTCTGACTTATTTTTTGTAAAACGTTGGACTATCATTACATTGACTTATGTCGAATGAAAATATTCATTCCCTTTAATATAAGTCAAAAAAATAATAAAAACCTTCTAATTCCAATTGGAAAACATTTCAATTGGAATTTCTGCAAGGTTTTTAATCAATTTATTTGAGTTGTATTGAAGCCAATGAATTTTTCATAATCGATAAAAGTTACTGTAATGATTGTTCAGCTTTTTTTCATAAATATTGAGTCAGAAATATTTAGAATAAGTCATAAATATTGAGAAAAAAATTCAAACTTTGATATTGCATAACTCCATAACTATTGATATTAAGTCATGGCTGCTTGAACATTTTCGACTCATAAACAAAGCAGGAAAATAGTCCTGCTAGGTTAATGTTTTCCAAATAATCCCGTATAATGTTATGCTATGTAATTTGGAATATTCGCAGAAAGCGCATCACCATACAAAACATTATACAAAACACCATACAAAACAAAAAGTGATAGAAAAGTGATGATTTGCATAATAATATTGCCCCCCCCCCCTCCCCCCCCTATTCACAGAATAACCGGATTAATAATATCGCACTCAAAAATAGACGAGTAAGTACTTATTCATGTAATGCGCAAAGTTTCTATGAGAAATGACAAGAAATTTGCCAATATTTCCTTAAGTGTGGAAATATTTGCTTTATTTGAACACTTGTAAAAACCACAAAAAAAGTACTTATTCCGTACAATATTCGTCACGTAAACATTAACGAAGTGTACAAAGTTACACCTAATTCAATCCAGGGCCATATATCAGGGTTAACAACGACCTGTGTGTTTATTAAAAAATATAATAATAGACCAGACATGATTGTGGGGATACCGCAAAACAATGGTAACAGATTCGATAATATAGTCATAAACCATATTTTTGAAAACGCGAGTAACTATCATTCAAAGACACAAACCTCCCCGTCTCTCTATTAGATTTATTTAAAATCAGACTTTTTGATAATCGCCGCCAGGCGACACGCGTCGCCGGAACGATATCAACACGTGTTTAAATCAATACGTTTTCAACGATGACAAATATTTTTTACGGAAATACTGGCCGTGGCTTTCTGCTAGTGATGATTAGATTAAAGTGAAAATAGACAATTTAATGAACGGTCGAAAGATGAATGGATAAAGCAAAATTAAATGTTCACTCACTCGGTCTTAAAGACAACTCAATTTAAAATTACCAAAAAAAATGCTTTAACCCTTAAATGCATATTGTGCCGAAAACGGAACATTGAGTTTGTTTTCAATTATCGCACAAAATATTTGTCATTCTTTATATCGATCCTTATAAAAGTATTCCTCAGTCATTGAATTTTAAAAAAATAAAAATTTTGTCCATGCCCAAACGGCCATTTTTTACTAAACTATCAAATTATAGAAAAAGTCGATGTCTTTATCGAGAAGTCGTATTCGATCTAAAGAAATCTTGATTATTTGACAGATTTAATACCCAGAAAAATATAAAACGAGCAGGAAGTAATGCATTAATTTAGTATTAAATGCATGTGGTGCCGAAAATGGCACATGGTAATTTTTTTAAAGAATAAATGAAAAAATAAAACAATGATTTTTTTACTATTTTTCCCTTAGTCTACGGATGAAGCTCTATAAAATTTTTTTTTTCATACAAAAATCAGACTTCATGCATTAAAGGGTTAACCACTTCCCTGATTTTTGGATTAACCTCGGCATCACGAATGCTGATACGGCCGTAAACACTCGTTTCCGACACTCTTCGAAGATAAAACATGATCTGTAAAGTAGAAAAGAACCATCCAAAAACTTACGTAACGTTCCGGCGACATGAAAAGTAACGATTACGTCACAGGGAAATCGCTCAAATGACGATAATTGATCCGCGGACCGAACGACACAAGCGCAAAAGCCTTTCTTTTGAAGTCGCTCGCGGAAAACGAATCTACAGTTCGGCTGACGAAATCAAAGAAGAAATTTATTATTCAATAGATGTGTTACCGGCAAATCATAGACGACTGGCAATGCGTGAAATTCCCGGACGTTGCACGACAGAGTTTGGTGGCGCATAAAAAACATTTTATATAATTCATACACGATATATAGTTTTTTTCTAATCAGTATATGAAGTACCGAGATTAGCATAGGTAATGCATTAAGGGCCGGTTGTTTCAAGTTGGATCAAAGTAAGCGTTCTTTTAAAGCATAGATTTTTACGTTCTCCACCAATCAGAAGATCCGTTTTCGTAAAAATCTATGCTTTGATCGACCGCTTACTTTGATCGAACTTGAAACAACCGGGCCTAAGGCGATCGTCTAGCAGAATGAGCAAATATCATCATTTTTTCTCATATCTTCTCTTGCGTTTTTTATCACATTTTTGTAGAGAAATATCTCATTTTAAAATTTATTCATCAGGTTCCATATATTTTAAATACGAATATCTTATTAGAATGTTACAAACTAAATTATATAATTGATTAATAAATTACCAAACCTTCGATGTTTTAAAAATGAGGAAAATTGCTCCACTTTGTGGGTCTTTTATGACTGAACGGCCTGTTGAGATGTCTTTTTTATTCAATGATATTACGAAGTAAACAATTATCTTCAATTTATTACAATTATAGCAAAATCTGTTAATACGTTTACATGCAATTTATGTTTTAAATAATACTGTTTTTTAAAAATATTTTATTTTTTGGTGGGTTTTTTTCAACTCTTTTTACATGGTTGACAACTTTTTTACTTCAATAGTCAAAAGAATAGATATTATAATTTTATAATAAAAACAAAAAAAATCAAAATCTTTGTCGATATTCCTGATTTTAGATATTTAATCAAGGCACTGCGTATTGTGCCATAAATACGTTGCATGATATTTGCTCATTCTGCTAGACGATCGCCTTAAATGAAACATTAAATTACTTTACTTGAAAATATCAATGAAAAATTGGCATCGGAAGGATTGGATTACATAAATACAGATATGCGCAGTCAACACACTTAACGGTTTGGTTATATGGTTCGTATCTCACAAACTATACGGGGTGCCCACAATATTTTACAGAAAGATATATGTGAAAATTCTCAACTACCACAATTACAATTTTCATTCTAGATTTCGACTTGCATTGAATCAAATATTATGTGCGATCTGTTAGTGACGCAATTTCCACATTATTATACGTAAAAACTATAAAGCACGTAATAAAAATAGCCGAGAATTAAACTGCGCCGCACTGAAAACATGAAATAAAATTAAATAGATGGAAATCATAATAGACAAGAAACTAAAATGGAAAGACCAAATCTATCAAACCGTCAACGAAATAAGAGAACTAAAGTAATTTTTTTTTTAATCCGAAACGTTCTTTCACTGGAAAACTTAAATTCAGTTTACCACAAACGCAAACAAATCTCCGATAATCTACTCCGGATTGAAATTTTACGTCTATTAAACAAAATAATTTAAGAAAACAAATGGTTTATTCAACACAACTTGTATTTGAAAAAAGTGTTAAAATTTATTGATCTAGTCCGGGGAAATACAACAATATTAAGTAATTAAAGAAAGACAAGAATACATAATTTTATAACTGAAAATTTCACACAGCAAAAACACATACTCCTGCCACAAAACTGTAACACGTATATATACGGAGAAAAAACATTTTAATGATCTACCAGATAACGATCAGAAAATGCCTACAAACATCAATCAAAGAGCTTATCCAAATTCGTATATAAAAACTAAATAATTTCAGCACACTCCTCTTCTAAACACAAGCTTGCTTCTATAGAAGAGAAAATATTCTACAATGAAGTTGTAAAAATCTTATTGTTTGTATATAATATGTATTAGGAATTCTTTTACAATAATATAAATAAAATTTAAAAAGTAATGAAGAAATCCTTCAAAACATAATTAAATCACGTAGTGAATAAAGTAAGGGTTGATATAAAATTCAATTGAAACAGAATCACAGTTTAATCGTCCTCTACTCGAGGGTTAAGTTCCCCCACCCCTGTGTTTATGTGACTTTTACTAACGTCAGCGAAATATAACTAAAACAAAACTTATGCAGAATTGCGCCTGGATCGATGACCATTCACTCGCCAAGCGACTGCTCGTCCTTATTAATTTGATTTATGAATATTAATTTAGCTGAACCAAACATAACCTAACTTAAATGAAATCGGATTAGAGTAGCGCAAATAGCTCGGAATATAAAAAATATTCGTATAGGTCTTTTCGTAATATAAGCTTGCAATTGAGTTAGTGTGGGTACAGTGCGTAACACGCGCATTGTTTCGTTGTGTTAAGTTTACGGATACGCCCCTACATACATACAATGCGCGTATTAAGCACTGTACCCACACTAACTCAATTTGCAAGCTTATATGAAAAGACCTATACCTCTTTATACAATATTGAGTGGTGACGATAGCATGGTATCTATTCTCATGTTTCTCTTCAGACTCAGATTAGAACCGTTATTGAATATTTTAAATTATGTTTTTTTATTACAAAATAGAGCTGATAGCTATTTAAAAATACGTATAATAATATTTGTATCATTTACGGAACACTATTATTGTAATTCCCCAGATTGGCGAAGTTTAGGGTCCGTATCCTGGTGTGATGGTAACCATTTTATTCGATAGAATATTTTACTCTTAGCTTCATTTAATTTGTTTTAAATATCATAAAACTATGTTCTAAAACTGCAACTTCGTAAAATGGGGTGTATAAAAGAAGCAATATCCAAAAAATAAATAAATTTTATGTATCTATCTATCCCTTCCAAAATCATGAACACACCGAATCCCAGAAGTTCATGAACAAAGCAAAATATTAAATTAGTGTATATATACATCCATCAATATTCTGCGGTTAATTTTATTTCTACTGATTAAAGAAAATCAAGAAAGTGAAGTATACAAGAGGGTGGTTGCTCATGGCAGAAACGCAAGACGTGCTAAAAATCAAGCTTTGATTGTTCCGAGAGTAACAATCAATTTATTATGGAATGAGAACACTCGAGTATTTGGTGCCATATTGAACTAGGTACAAGGCGCCTTTCCAACATGCTTGTCGACTCCAAAATCGGTGGTGGAATCCAGAAGGTGGTTGATGTCAAACGACATGGCCTATCTATGAACAAATGTATGAATTGATGTGTCATGTTATTATTAGCGATGTTCAAAAATGAAATGTAATATTAATTGTAAAAATGAATCCTGCAGACAAACGTCTCTTTAAGACGTTCTGCGGGGCTAGTGATGTTAAAAAAAGATTGTACGGAAAGTAAGTGGATAAAAAAAAATATAATTAATAAAAATAAACTTCCTTTTCACCACTTTTGTATTGAAAAAAATATCAAGATATTTCAGAGCCCATGGCCCCTTCGTCAGGATACAATTGTTTACTAACAAAGGGGCCGTGGACTCTGAAACATGTTGATATTTTTTTCAATACAAAAGTGGTGAAAACTAAGTTTATTTTTATTAACTATATTAATAATGTCACCATAAAATTATTTTGCTGTTTTTGAAGAAGAAAAAAAAATAGTTTTCTGTAAATGTATAGGCTATATAAAATAGGTGAATGTGATTTGGTTTGAACTTTGGTTGGGATTTCTAGCCATTGTAAAGAATACCGGGTAACCATTATTTGCCGGCAGCAATCGCTTTATCGTCGCTCCATTTTCGCCGAGAAATTGAAATTTGTACGCTGCTAGCACGCCGCTGGACACTTCCGCGGGCCCCATGATTGATTGGATGACGCAGAAAGGACTAGGATCGATTCTCAATCGAATCGACTGCCCGCCCTTGTTGTTCAGCGTGCTTCATATTAACATCTACACTGTTGACCGCAGAGAGAAATAACATGAAACGAGTTATGGATCGGAATATTTATCCGATTTCTAGAGGAAAACGCCTGTTCGTTTTAGCACCTGCTGCTTGTGATAATGACGGCATATTTTAATTATAAATCTAATATTAAGTCGTAAATAAAAAATTAACGACAATTCTTAAACTGCACCACGATCTGGTGACGTTCCAAAGTATCGAAGACGGCCGAGAACGTCAACGAGGAGACGAAGTTAATTAACTTCTTACGTCCTGTGTTCACGGAACATATTTTCAACTCGCGACAATTTTAGAGATACGGATATTGCTTCCTTGGGATTCTTTAGAGATAACTTTCGGCTTTCATAGTACCTATCTAAAGCCCGGTCGCTGAAAAGATAGATTTTCGCAAATTGACCCTACGCTACGTATCCTTGTCGCACGCGTACAATTATGTTGCTGTTACGCTCGCACAGGCACAGCGAGCGAGCGTGACAGCAACATAATTGTACGCGTGCGACAAGGATACGTAGCGTAGGGTCAATGTACGAAAATCTATCTTTTCGGCGACCGGGCTTTACACAACATATCTCGGTGATTCGTCGTATTGCACCTTACTTCACGCAGGTTGTATATTAAATGTAAAATCTCAGTTTATTGCTGTTCTGAACATCAATTGGATAAATGTTCGTAATTTGATACATTCTATTTATCTACCATTCCAGAATAAATAACTGTAGGTATCTTGGTACTACGTGTTTCGTGGTCAAATCGAACGTCGTTTAAATGTCTTTCCATTTAAAAAAGACAATCGAATAAGTACGTGTAGGTAAGCCGTGCATACAAGACGCACATTGTGTCGTTGTGTTGGTGTTCACGTGTATAAACACCAACGAAACAATGTGCCTCGTACGCACGGCTTACACATACTGATTCGATTGTCTTTCTTAAATGAAAAGACCTTTACGCGGATTTGAATTTTTGTCTCTTTCTATCTCAATCTCAATCTAATCTCTGAGCTTATATCCAAACCAAAATGTCGGGATGCGGAACCGAGATTTATATCAACTAAATCTCTATTTATTTGATCGTGTCTCTTCTTGGAATATTTTTTATATTTTCGTCTGAGGCCATAATTATGTTAAATATAATATTATATATATATTGAAACAATATTATTGTATCAGTTCCTCTATTTCCCGATTGTGACATCTTCGTAACGGTTGATGATTTTATACATACTAATAATAAAAATACCAAAGGCAATATCTAATTCGCAGTACATACATGATATTATTTTACTATTAGGGTATTTATACATTAAATTGAATACGTAACTTTCTCCAGCACTAGCTTGCGTCATCGCGTGATTCGAGTATTCTTGAGAAATTTCAAAACATCATTTTTAACCACGGTTAAATTGCTGTGGTTAAAAAACATCACAACCAGCGGAAACCGAATTCACGAATGGGCAGTGGAACATTAAAGAAGTCAAAAAACACAACTAAAATACGTAGGTTAATACTAGTTATCCCACCTCGCCGACTGACTGCACTGCGCGGTACCTACCGTAGGATTGTGTAACCAACATCGGTGGTCAAAGCGTAAACATGAAACATTCCAGAGATATAATACAGGCCGAGGCGATTATGCTCGGTTGTTAATAGTTGTTATAGAAAAGCAAATTAACATTGTTAATAGCGTGATATCGCTATCAGGGAGTTATTATCATGAAACGAATAAATTATTTTTTTTACATTTCTTCCTTGTACGATCCTTCCTAAATGAGGTCCAGAAATTGTTAAAAAATTTCAAAAGTTATAGAACATCCTTCGAAAAATGACCCGGCCTGTGGGCCCTCATTATGTATGACGTCAAGTTTTATTGTCAAGTACATTACATGGCCGGCATCAAAAAAACAAAAAATGAGATTCACAGATTGTTTTAAAAATATATATAAATTATTAAACGTGTATAAATATTAAATACTTTATTTTATAAGTGACCCCGAATAAAAAATAGCGTGTATAATATTTCTACACGTTAAATGTTATCTACATATATTTTAAAACAATCAGTACATCTCCCTACTTTATATTCTATTTCGCCATTTTATTGATGTTTCTTGATAATGGCAGGGTGCGCACTACTTGATGCGTTTTTAGCGCAATCATAAAATAGAAAATAGATATTGGCGATTTCCCCCCACGTAACCAATAACCATTTAAAGATTTACTAATGAAACTTGAATAAACCAAGATCTATAAGGATATGATGCGCATTGTTGATTTACAGGAAGCAAAAACTGACTATGAAAGTTATTGAGGAAGCACTTCTTGCACCGTAATTGGTTCACGGCACTATTAGAAGAAAATGATCCAGACTTTGTGCGAGTATAGGTCTTTTCATATAAGTTTGCAATTGAGTTAGTGTGGGTACAGTGCGTAATACGCGCATTGTTTCGTTTTGTTAAGTTTACGAATACGAGAACCCACACTAACTCAATTGCAAGCTTATATGAAAAGACCTATAAGTACCGTTAAACGGCAATATGACACATTACTTGAAAGTTATGTGTGAACTTTACTCAATAATATAAAACGCCAAAGAGGACACAAACTTTAGACTCTTTTTTTTCAAACGGGATGGACCAAACGAGAGGTTTTTTCAAACGAGATACCATAAATTATAAATATATTTCTGACATACAGTATTGTGCGAATTAATGGATTAAAACATCTTAAAATCGTAAAAAAGTATATCATGAATATTTAGAGTTACAGGTGACATGCAGTCATGTAATATTTTTTGATTAATAGTATTATGTTCCCCTTTTGCTTTTATAACAGACTGAACACTGTAATAATCCATCTGCATGATTTTGTAAATAAACTCTTCTTGAAATAGTGTTTTTGCCATCTTATTCCGTAAAATTACAACCTTTAACACTTCTCTTAATCTTCCACTAAATAAAAACAATTCAAAAGAAAAGTAGCTTGTTGGTGTAGCGATTATGACTCATACCTAGGATCTTGGGGTGGGTGGTTTGAGCCCCATTCCAGAAGACCAGCAAGTTAGTCCTATATTCATAACACAAACATTTAGCATCGAAAAATAGTGAGAATATTGATGTGACACGTATTCCATGTTCGCGTCTCTATTTTTTTAAGAAAGGAGATTTTTTTTCATATTAGAGCCACTTGGCGTCGCCAGCAGGTTTTTGGCAGTGAACGTGTCGTACGTCTATCTCGTCGTGTTACCGCCCGAACGGTACTTTACGTATTAAAACAATATTCGTTGGCATCAATCGCTTGAGTTAGATTGTACCGTGGTAGACCACATTAATTCATTATAATATTATAAATTAAGCTTCCAATATTGAAAAATACGTCATCATTGAATAGCTGTTGTCGTGGACTAGTGAAGGATTTGCTAATATACATAAATAATGTGTAACCCTATATTTAATACACATATTAGCGATAATATTGGGGCGGAAGAAATCGACCAATAATTAACTGTAACCCGTCAATTGGTTCCTAAAGAATAAGTATTTATTTATTTATAAAAAAAAAGAAAAAGAAGAAAACAAAAAGTTTTTATACTATAAAGAAGTTATGGACGTTAAATTATTATAATTGGGATTTAATTTTGAAAACAATGGGTATTATTTCAAGCGTGAAATGTACCGACAAGATTTACCTCACCCACGAATAACAATGCAAACATACAGGTGAGCGTTGCGAGTGCACATACGACATAAATATATCATGAACATACTGAGAAAAGCGACCACGTCAAAAGATGTTTGTTGGCAAATTAAGACATTTTTGGATAGATTCAAACTCATTGTTTCCATATTGTAAAAATATATTTGAAATGTAGATAAACTTTTGTCCTAAATAAATTCTTTGTGTTGCTTTTCGACAATAATGTGACTTATTCAATGTATATTTTATTTAAGAAATGTTTATAGACTGACGTAACCAATATGAAAATTTTCATTTTGTGGAATATTTTGGGAATAAAGATAATTTATTTATTTTTTCTACTAAAATGTAATATCTAGTATAGTCACAAGAGCTGAAAATCGCAAAAATTTGACTTGCTCGACTTTCCCAGCATGCTCTTGATACACTTGTTCACTGTTTGTATTATACTGATTTTATGTGAAATGTGGTTCTATTAAAGTATGTTTGTATTATGCTTAAATTGGTAACGAAATTTGGAATATTCTTCGAATCCACTTTATAGGCAAATTGGTAAATTTTCTATAAATATATAAGTAAAATTCCGCACCAGCTGGTTGCGAATTGAATCGATTTTTATTTTATTTTAACATTCATCAAAATTACATTCATATTTATGTTCTGGACTGGCCTGATCTGTATCGAAAACGTCCTCAGGTGACTAAAGATGTCGAGCCTGCAGAAGCAACAAAAATAGTCGTGTGTGTGATTAACTCCCGGCGCATGTTCGAAACGTGTCGCGCTGCAAAATATTTTGTCACTTCCGCACTGAGTACATAATACTATAAGTGTGACTAATTCAATAACTACCGAGTAACGATTATTAATCAACTGTTGCAGGCGGTAAAGCAAACAATTCGAAGCTTGCGCATAAATATGTGTGCATAAGGCGTCTGATACACATGCTTATTTAGTGGCACGTGAGCATGCGCAGTATCGACCTTCTCTAGGCCTTGCTTATTAGTGGCATGTGTGTACGCACATTGCTAGAAATGAGCATGCCACTGTCATTCACCATAGAGAAGGGGTATCTTTGGAGCATGTGTGAACAGGCTTGCTTATTATGAGCATGCTTATGTCATTCGCGGGCTTCGCGGCTAGTATTATCAATGCGATCTTCTCAGTCCGCGACAGATGAAACAAATATGGCGCGTTGGGGAGATGATAAAACATTACTTTTCGTGACTTATTATAGGAATCACGAATGTCTGTGGAATACTCGGTCACCGTTGTGTAAAAATAATATAGTGAGAAATAATGTTTTCGAAACTTTATTAATAGGCATGAATGATTCAAATCTTACAATAAAAATTATATAAACTAAAATCAAAAATGTGCGGATGGAAACTCGGGAACTTTTTTGATTTATTGGTTCACTTGAATTTTCTATTTCAGTTTGCAAAGTTTCCATTTTGAACAAGAGCGTCTCTATTCTATGACAAGAGCATGCCACTAATAAGCATGTGTGTTTGATTGTTAGCTTTGGGCATGCTTATTTATGAGCATGCCACTAATAAGCATGCCAGTAATGAGCAAGTGTGTACAGTTGTTAGGGCATGCTTGTTAGTGGCATGCTCATTAGCATGCCACTAAAGAAGCATGTGTATCTGTACCTTAAAAGAAAATGAACAACTATGTAGGTATATAAAATCTAAAATAACCAGAGCTATCGGAAATGGAACGCAGTCAGCATTAATTTTTAAGCTTGTTCAGAGGTTCGTTAACTTGTTTTCACCGTTAAGTCGGATTAAAACCAACATTTTTATGTAAGTAAGTCATAAAAAGTAGCGAATTAGTGTCGTATGGACAGCGTTGGGGAGACCAGGTACAAAAGTTACACGGTTGTAATGTCGTAAAAAATAGAAATGGTTTCGTTATGATCTGCATTGCAATGCAATGTAAAGATCCCATAAGTTGCATAATGGTGTCAATAGCGAAATATCCGTAGTAATGTGTTAAGTCTTATGTTAACAGTGTAAAGTCTGTGCAATTTATATTCCCTCGAGTCTTACACAATATATTTCACTTATTTAGTTATTCTCTTATGAGTTTATGATTATTTTTATTTTCAGTAATACGAATTAAATAGTATATTTTCCGAGGTTTGATCAAAAAATTATACGACGAATTTTAATTTTTATCGACAAATCTTTATTCATTCATCAACATTATTTTTATCCCCTTTAAAGTAGTCTCATATATCAAAATACACAATACAATTGTGCTAGCGCTTCTTCTAATTTTCGAAGCACTTCTGCAAAATGGCGTTTAGCTCCTTCAGCGATTCTGCCTTTACCTTCCCAATTTGGCAAGATGTGGTCCTTTCATGTTTTTTCATTTTCGGGAATAGGAAGAAGTCGCAGGGAGCCATGTCCGGCGAAAACAGAGACTGAGGCAATATAACGAAGTTGTTTTTGGCCATAAATGTTGAAAATTGTTTTCCGTAAATAAAAAATCACTGAGCGCACAAAAACGCGTGTAACCTTTACGACAGCCAACAATAAAGTAGAAATCTAATATCTTTTTATTATAATATAATATAAAATCTAACAAGGTAAAGAAAGATACGTCAAGGACAAGAATACCAATACAAAAAATGGGAAAATTGGACTTACACAGCTAGCGAAATTAAAAAAAAATTGTGTATTTTTTTTTATCAAATCTCATTTTCAAATATTATAATTTTCGTTATTTTTACAAATTCTCTGGGAAGTATAAAGGAATTGATAGATTTAACTTTAATATCACTACGATATGAAACAAAATTTCCAAAATACGAAAACTAAAATTTGTTACTTTCGTCCCTGGTCTCCCCTACAAATATTTTAAGAAAATTTTGGCACGGGTCTGAATTATATTTTCTGAAAAGTGTGGAATAATTTACGCACTGTTCCAAGCCAAGGGATGAAAATTGATCACGCATGGTGATCATTCCCAAAATCTCCCAAAGTAGTTGCAAGCCACATCACCGCTCACCGGTTGCTAAGAGACGAAAGGCACAGGAGAAGGGAGAAGAAAAGGGAAGGGAAGGGAGCTGGAAGATTGAAAGTAAAATTCGGGTTATTTCTCATCTACTCATTGACATGCTAAGATGTTATTTTTGATGGTACTCAGTGCACCAGGACAAGATATCTGCCATCGACCATTATTATGGACCATTAATTAACATACACATTGCCGAATGTTAAATTTTTATGAACGAATTCATTACATTCTTAAAATGAAATGTTTATTTAAATCGGGAGTTTAAATCCCCAACGGTGGATCATGAGAACATGTACGGGAAAAATTAAAATCTCAAAATACATTGTAACGGGATGGCAAAGGAGATGACGTACAGAATCCCTCGCAATATGTCGATAAAAACAATATGTTCGAACTCTCTAGCACCTTCTAGGACACACTATCACATTACTCTGAAATTATCTAAAACATTCTACAAAAATCCAGACATGACGGGAACATTATAGTAAACACTAGAATAATCTAGGAAGTTCGAAAAACCAGCGTGTTGCGTATATAAAGCTGAACTGGCAGGTGCGCAGTGAGTTTATTTTGATATTTCTATCAGTGCGAAATGAGCCGCGGAACGACGACCGGGGTGGCCAGTCGGAACGACAGATATTAAGCGAAATAATCGAGCGGAGTCCCTAATTGGCGATTTAAATAATTGCGACTCTATATACAAAAATTGGATGGAATGATAAATAAAGTGTTCCCATCAATAATAATAGTTCATAATCTAGGATTAATTGCGATATAGTGTGAATTCAAGAACATTGTTAAATTTAATTAGTGTTTAGTGACTTTGTCAATTTATTAAAATAATTAATTACTAATTAATAAATCTTTATTTAATTTCCATTGTTTTCATTTGTCTCCTAAAGCCACGACCCATGTCAATATTACTGACTAGAACAAACAAAAGATAAGAACCGTTGAATAAACTCTCTTGAGATAAACTCGAAGAATTTCTCTGACAGTTATCGCTGAATGCGTCGACCAAGTTGAAATCGAATAAATATGTACTTGTAATATATGTATTTATTATTGTAATATAGCAGACATGTGTGGTATAAAATCAAAGGCAGCAATATCCAAAAAGAGAATTAATGCAGTCATCCAGGATTACTAGTTTGTAGTGTACTGAATTCGAGATTTTATAGGAAACATAGCCTATACATTTACAGGAAACATGATTTTGAAAGGGATAGACACATTAAATCTAGAATTCAATACATTTTAAATTAGTAATCCTCGGTGACTGCATTCAAAACATACTTTTTTTTTTTTTGGATATTGCTGCCTTTGCTTTTATACCCCACAAATATTATATTAATATAACGTTTTGCGTTTTGAAATTTTACGAAAACATATGCATATTTTGTGATAATAATATTGAGTTGAAATAGTTTCATCGACGCCAAGTAAACTATTTAACACTAAATTTAAGAAACATAAATAAAATGAAATTGGACACAACCCAGAGGTCGTCGCAAATGACGAGTCACTAATTTTCCACACAACAGAACAATTCAAAACAATTCAAGCAAAAAGCTCTCTGGTCGCTCAGTGTGTAAATGTACATACATCTTTGAATGCGCTACGATTGCGGGTCCCATCGTAGTAGTAGTAGACTGCATTGTCTTTACTATCAGTAAGAAAAAACCAACGTAGCGTTTCTTTCTATCAAATCTAATGGAATCGTTATATGTAGATTTTTTTCCTACTGGTAAGTATATTGACCATCTCTGTATCTCTTGCCGCATTGAAGATTTTCGACGTAAGTGTACCGAATGTGTTTTTGCAAAAACACATAGGTTAGGACCATCAAGTGACATAAAAATGGCGTCTTTCGATAATCATGTCACGAGAAATGCTTCAAATGGAATGATTTAATAAGAATCGCGAAAATATTGACATACCTAATTGTTATTATGCACACGGAAAACTATATTTTATTTGTATAATATGGATTTAGGTAAGAACTGAATCCAACAAACATTTGCATAAACAACATCGATTGTTCGAGATATATATTATAGATGTCTCACAGAGACGAAATTATATTTTTAAACAACTTTCAAAAGTTTGATGAAGTGGTAGTCTATCATAGGTGGAAATGGTGAACGTTATGTTAACGATAGGTCGTAAGCCCTATGAACACCCAAAAAGATTTCCATACCTACTTTCCCATATATATATATATATATAGATATATATATAATATATATATATATATATATATGAAATGCAGTATCGTGTTCTTGAAAAATTTGGGCATACCCAAAATATTCTTAACATTGATTGTTTTTAAACGTCTACTGGTTTGGATACCAATTTTAATGTGGTTAATACAAAGCTTGTTAGTTTTTTTTTAAATTAATTATTATGTCCAACCCACAAAGTTAACGTTAACGCTATAGACATTAAACACATAAGAAATGAATCATTATATTATGTACCGAGGCTGCGAGTTCCGGAATTATTGTATTTGCGTTTATTGATTAAGTTAGGTCGTACTGTGTTAGATCGCATCGCTTGTTTTTTTTATAGTAAATTATATTGTAAATTCCTCGAAAAACCAGCCGTGGCTGCGCAGCGGTCACACCTAGCAAAAATAATAAATAAAGACACGGAAAGTTGATGAGGCGGCCGGGGTTTCAATCCTCACCATGGAAGACCACCAAGTTCCTTCTATTTTTAACACCACAAGCTTACTTAATTAGCGCAGCTTAGTTAATCGATTGAAAAATTTTGGCTGCAATGAAACTGATGTTTAGATATTTTGTCGATTCGGTTTATCAGAATCAATTTATTGCAGTCGACGTGAGTGTGAAAACGTGTCACAAAAGTGTTATTATCGTTTGCAAACCGAGTCAATATTCATGCGATGAAAACAAAATAAATAAATAATTTGAAACAGCAGAACATCCCCTCCATTCTTAGGATAATAAGATGACACACAAAAAAAAAATCAGCAAGGTGTTAATCATTTTATTTGACTCAACAATACAAATTCGCTACGTCCGTGTTATTTACATGCATTATTTAAACTTTTTTTTAATTTTTGTTTATATTATTTGACTCAACAATACAATTTTTTTTTGTCATCATTTTATATTGTTTTTCTTTATATACATAATGTAGAGAAGATGTATCAATATACAATAAAATATTAATATTCAATATAAATTATTTTCTTGATAGTCTAAAGTTTTACATACCTAATATAAATTAGAAATATATATAAAAAAAAAATTTGATGTCGCTTATCTCCGTAGTGAATTTTTAATATTCGATATAAGTTACTCTAGTGATAGAAAATTTTCTACAAAAATAAGTCGGAAATGTTGAAAAAATGCAAACTGAAATGTCGCTTATCTTCGTAACTGTCGATATTTCACCCAAAGCGTCAAGAATATTTTCTATTCAAAATTGAATGAGGAAGACTCGAAGAAAGAAATTTTTGCTACTAGTTAAGAGACGCTCTGTGTAATATGTATCACGTCAAAATTGTCATAGGGCCGAATTTAGAGTCAATACTTAGATGATTTAAAGGTTAAGGTACGCTTTAAAAGCGTAATTTTCAGTACAAAATGACACTTTTAAAGCGTACCTTACTTAACCATTAAATAATCTAAGTATTGACTGTGAATTCGGGCCATAGACGCGAATAGTTCGAAAATTCTTCTAAAGAAATTAGAAAGCCTGCTGCAATCCCTCGGGTCGACTCCGTCTTCAAGCGATCGGGTGACTCACCAAAGTTTAGTTAAATATAATACGTCAACAATTGAATCAGCCTGCTTGAGGGACGCAAGTTACAGCTGGGGAGGCGTGTGACAAATAGGATGGAGAGGAAATCGGATACGTAAATTAATGAGGACGCCCAGGCTAATGGTGTCGGCGGCGTTGACCTGCCTGGCTCGGTGAAAGCGCGTTTACATTCCTTTAATAAAAATACAAGTGCAAAGTATACCAGCGCCGAGTGTGAAATTAAGCGAAGCGACTTGTATACAAATCTCATTAGGACCTCGTGTCCTATATACATAAATATATACTCGCCACTCGGCTGCAGAATATTGCAAAAACAGCTCAGAGCAACCAAAGCCCGAGAAGAAGTAATGACGTCATAAAGTAAGCGGAATTCCAATGCTTTGAATTATCTCGGCGACCGCATTCAAATAAGAATATCGCTAGTATTACTCTTATGGTCAGCTGTGTTTGGATGAAAACCTGGTTTCAATTTAACACAAAACCCAAACTGGGATAAAATCATTTTGTGTAAACAGCGAATAATCAAATATAACATACACATACATTAATTATTTATTCCGATGAGTAAGTATTATGATTAGCGAAGGGAAAAACTACATTTCAAAATGTAGTTTTTCCCTTCGCTAATCACACACACACGTTCACCAGATTGAAGACTACAAAGAGTACACTACAATTGTAGTAAAAACTACTTGAAGTGAAGTAATTGTAGTACTACGAAATGAAGTGAAGTACTGAAATGAAGTAATTGTAGTATTAATGAAGTGAAGTGTAATGAAATGAAGTAATGTAGTACTAGTGAGTTAATATTTTTTTCCCAAATAAAAATTTGGCAAAAAAGGTCAACGACAAAAATATTTAAGATAAATGACGATATTTTCTCCAAAGTAACATTTGGCGACCTAAAAAAAAAAAAGGTCACCAGCCAGATTTTTTCATTCGATTCCAAAAAATTTTCAAACCATGGGGAGGGGCGGTTGTTACAGTTTCCAGAGATTTCTTCATATATCTACATCAACTTCCCAAAAATTTCACGTAAAAATGCACTATTTAAAGTATGTTTCTCATACTTTCGATAACTTTGTAGTGTTCGTTTTGAAATGAAGTGTACTATTTGAAGTTTATACTTTCAATAACTTTGGTGTTTGTAGTTTGTAGTGTGCACTACACTTCAAAACGTGCGAAGTGTGCACTTCAGCGTAGTGTAGTACTACATTGTAGTAGTGAGTACAGAGCGGACCCATCACTAATTATGATGTACAAACAGTTAACAAGTATCATGAACTCTGCTAAACTGAACCAGCTTGCTGGTCTCCCGGGACGAAGATCGACCACAACGCACCGATCCGAACTGTTAGCCGCTACGTATTACAGCTAATCTAACCAAGCTGAACTTGGATAGCCCTCACAGCTAAACTAAACAAGCTAATTGAATATAACCCAGTAACTAAAGATCAATAATTACTAAGCTTTCATACGGTTGAATTTAAAACATCAAACATAAAAATTTCGTTGTATGTCCGTCCGTCCGTCTGTCTGTCTGTCCCCGTAACTTCGTGTAACGTCCGTAAGTTCGTTCGAAATCACCGCTAAAAAAACGAAATTAAAAGGCCGGAGATGGGGCTTGAACCCCGAGCCTGCATCGCCCGTCAAAAATACATTACATATAGAACTTGGCAAAGACGCGAACCATTTCATGTTCCACCCAATCGCCGGGGTTTAGAATAGTACATTTAACTGCCGGCAGGGAAAATTATTTAAAAAAAATGGTCGAATATTTTTCATTATCAGTCAAATCGTTATCACTGGGTTCATTTCATGGGTGTCGGCTATAAAAAAGTAAATACTTATTCTTTAGGAACCGGCACGTAAAAGTACCGTTATTTTTGACGGGTTACAGCTATTATTTCATAAATTGAAAAGTAAAGATGAGGTCAGCAAATATGTATAACGGCTCTCAGGAACGGCTTATCGTAAAAAATGTGATTCAGAAATACGCGACTACACCTAAGTACTATTAAAAACATCGCTGTTAGAGAAGTTGGTGCCTATTTTTGAAGTGAAACTTCTTGCGGTACGGCAGTGCAAGTTCAATCAGTGGAAATGGGAGCGCTGCATAAAGTGAAAAGGAAACCAAACTCATCCACGACACGACTAGTTCGACGACCGACACTGTCGAGACGGATGAGTAACGACGATGCGTTACACTTTCTGTTAAGGTACAGATACACATGCTTCTTTAGTGGCATGCTAATGAGCATGCCCAAAGCTAACAATCAAACACACATGCTTATTAGTGGCATGCTCTTGTCATAGAATAGAGACGCTCTTGTTCAAAATGGAAACTTTGCAAACTGAAATAGAAAATTCAAGTGAACCAATAAATCAAAAAAGTTCCCGAGTTTCCATCCGCACATTTTTGATTTTAGTTTGCCTATTAATAAAGTTTCGTAAACATTATTTCTCACTATATTATTTTTACACAACGGTGACCGAGTATTCCACAGACATTCGTGATTCCTATAATAAGTCACGAAAAGTAATGTTTTATCATCTCCCCAACGCGCCATATTTGTTTCATCTGTCGCGGACTGAGAAGATCGCATTGATAAGCGATCGCATAGCCGCGAAGCCCGCGAATGACATAAGCATGCTCATAAATAAGCAAGTCTGTTCACACATGCTCCAAAGATACCCCTTCTCTATGGTGAATGACAGTGGCATGCTCATTTCTAGCAATGTGCGTACACACATGCCACTAATAAGCATGCCACTGTCAAAGTCGATACTGCGTATGCTCACGTGCCACTAAATAAGCATGTGTATCAGACGCCTTACGCTCAAGACGAATGGTCAGTGGTCAGCTCGGAAGGTTGACGGACCAATCATCTTGAATGGCGATTTAAAGTCAAATTCGCCTCTCCAGAAGCAAAGAAATGGTTGAATTTTTGGATGCGATTTTAAATAACTTATAATGTCCAGGAGTATCAACCTACAAATCTACGATATTTTGTAGATTTTTAGGAAAGTCAATATCTTGTGTATCGTATTCAAATCACTAGTTTCATAGAATTGTGAGCAATTCATTACTTCGTAATAAAATACCATTTTGCTATATTATTATGTTGAAACATTAATTCTGTATAGTAATAACTTTTTATCCATGTACTATTTATTCATTGTAAGTTAAGCGTTTCACAATATGGTATGTACCTATTATACAGGGTATCTCATAGCCAGTAGCGAAAACTTTACCTCATCACACAAATTTCACTTCTGACACTCGTAGCAGCGACGCACCCAATTTTATTTTTTCATCAATTAATGCTAGATCCATCCTTAGGCATTGGACACAGCGCACATATTCTTAAGCCATGTATTCACTATGGGACAAATCGCGAAACATTCCGCTCGGCATGTCGCATCAACATCTACGCTCATGTTTCGGGGACACTGACGCGGTCATTTGACGTGTACACACCGGGACTCGCATATCTTGTCGCGGAAATGTCACCCGATGATGTTATGATGACAGCTGCAGTATCTCATTTGGCGAAAACGGGGTTCCGCGCAATTCGAAATGTTTTTTTGGGTCGCAATTTCAAATTAACGAGGTTTTACTGTAGTAAATTGAATATTATTAAAAACAAGGTCCTTTTTGCAAATAATTATTGTTTTCCACACGTCACGGAAATGTCGCCCTATGAGGTTATGATGTCAACTGCGTATCTGTTTATGTTAATGAGTTTATCGAAACGTAAGAGGAGAAAAAAGAAGAGAATGCGAAATTATTTACTGCAAAGAGAAAGAAGGACGGACATTCTATGCGATCTTCGATCGATACAGCTCGATGAGTTCAAGAACAATTTCGTTTCCCCACACTGTCATCTTGACAGATACAGCGCATGCGTATTCACTTGTAAACATACCACGTGGTACTGACGCTCCGCATAATGTTGCAGTGAGCTCGCTCGGGTACCGTGCGCATGGCAACGTTGCCACGGCACGTAGAAATGCCGCGCTATGTTGTGCGCGCCGTCGCGGAACAGTGCACGACGTTGCAACGTCACGTAGACTCTGTGCCGCGCGTGCTGTTGAGGGACGATTTGTCCCCTAGTGAATACATGGCTTTAAGGTCCTAGAAATGATCTTACAGCCGCTCCGCTTCAATCGAAGATAAAAAGGAACGTATCGATTGCCGGAAACGGGGGAAAGTAAATTATTTTCTTCAGCGTATCTAATGACAGCGCTGCAGTATAATAATCAGCACTTTAATGGATACAAATTCGTATACCGCTTACCAAAATACATACACCAGCATATCTAATTGTATCATTAGTTTACAACAGAGAGGTACCCAAGACAAAACATGGCAATGCAATAAAATATAAGAACTAAATTCGCGAACAAATGAGGGCCCTCGACATTTGGAATGAGTAAAAGAAAGTACCTATCTGCGTTTGGTATGCTGAAAAATAGGATATATTATACAAAAGCAAAAACACTAACAGTGCAGTGGTGCGACTACACTGGGGCCCAAAAGCTACAATACTTTTGCGCCATACACGACGAGCAAGAAACGTAATTATACAACTTTTAAAATCATTATTCCAGTGCATTATGAAAACCATAATACACATATCAGGTTAGGGATCGTATCATCGCAGCTAAGCCTATCATTACAGTCTTATGCACTTATAATTGTCGTAAAGCGTCAGTTGCGCCTGCCTGTATCCAATAAACGCCTATAAACGCGCTTTTGTTATTAATTAATAAAAAGTTTTGGATATACAGTGTTATTTGAAAAACATTTATAAACTCGCAGGACTATGTTCCTGCTTTGATTATGAGTCGAAAATGTTCAAGCAACCATGACCTAATATGCATTTTTTTCCAATATTTCTGACTTATTTTTTGTAAAACGTTGGAATATCGTTACAGTAACTTATATCGAATATAAAAAATTCATTCCCTTTAATAGAAGTGAAATAAAATAATAAAAATCTTCCAATTCCAATTGGAAAACATTCCATTTGGTATTTCTGCAGGGTTTTTATAATTTTCTTTAACTTGTATTGAAACGAATGAATTTTTCGTAATCGATATATTGATGTAATGATTCAACATTTTATAAAAAATAGGTCAGAAAATTTGAAAAATAAAATGCAAACTTTGATATTGCATAGCTTCATAATTATTGATATTGGGTCATGGTTGCTTGAACATTTTCGACTCATTATCAACGCAGGAATATAGTCCTGCGAGGGTCCTTCTTAATGTTTTCCAAATAACCCTCTATAATATACAATACATGAGTATTGTACACGGGGAATTTTTTTTTCGAATTCACTCTATTTTCTTAATTATGTCACTGCGTGCTAAAAACTATTATATATACAATAACTAATAGGTAAATGAGAATATTAGGAAAGTATTCGATTTTTTTTCTTTTCCTTAGAGTCTACGATACTCTAAGTACTCTAAACGGGGCTAGACCACCTTCTACAACTACAAGTGTCTACAGCTTTGACACTTTTGCAAAAACTAATAATTATTATAAACATCATAAATTTCAGATTTACTTGAATTCGAAAGGGTAAAAAAGTCTAAATAAAAAACCCTCTGGCAAAGAATTCGCAGAGTGGTGAGCTTAATAAACAAGATAAGGATTTGTTTGGATGAGTTGAAGAACAAATGACTGAAGAAAAAACATAAAAATTCCGTGTTCGAGTGGGATTGAAATAGGAGATACAAGTGGCAGTCAGTCCGGTTTGTTTTCTCATTCTGAAAGCGATTGAAACGTTTGTATTGAAGTAATTTGATATTAAGCCAGCGAACGCTTCGCCATTTCCTATCGACATGTTAATAGTGACATTAAAATTTTTATGAACACGATTATGAAAATGGATGGAAAACATAAAATATGTTATCTCTACTTGAGTTTTATTATATTTTATATTTTATAAGTTTCAAGAGTATCAGAATCTCTCACAGGTGAAGTATTAGTGATAATTGTTTAATACTCGAGTGGTAAAATATAATTAAACTCAACAGAGATAATAAAGTGTCACGGGACGTGGCTGCGATGAAACGCTTAATAAACTTTATTAAAGGTTTTACTATTTCACAAAAGTCACAAGACCCGGACTAATCGGAGCACTGTTCTTAAATTTAGTCACTAAATGTTTCAAGAATATTTCAAACACTTTTTATTACAGTTTCATTACGCTATTTCTATCGCTTCAATCACTTTCAAAAAAATTCCATTCAATTTTTCATTAGAAAAACTTCTCGCTCGTCGGTAGGTACTGTGCCCGAATATCCGTCACCTAATTAGTCACGCGCTGGCCATACTGCGCTCGCTACGGTTTTAAAACTGTTAATGTCGCACTGGTTAAACATCAACAATGACTGTGTCGCAGTAGCCATCCGGTCTACTTTTATAGATAAATGTCGCGTCGCGATGTTTTGAGAATTTATGAGAATAACCCAGCCGTTTCGGAAGATTTCCACAGTGCGTAATTCCTTCTCATTCTAGCATCTCGTGAAAACGAGATCCATCTATAACATCATGAATAATCTCTACAATGTTACCGCAAAATCCACCAATAATTTTTAGGAACATTAACTGTTCCTAAAATTTAATGCTGGTAATGTGCATCAAACGGTGCATTTCCAAGTGCTCTTAATCGTGGATGCACGGTGTTGAACCAAGCAGCGGGAAGAGTAATTATGAGGACAGCCAAATATAGCCAATTAAAGAGTACTGCGAAAGAAGTGGGCGGACGTGGGCGCAGTCATTCTTGCTCCACCTGTTTTTGTCCGATTTTCGGTCAGGCATGGCAGCCGCTCGTGGCCCTCATTAAGGTTAAAGCGAGCAGATGACGAGCGGCATCGCTCGCGAAGATGCGATCGTTCCATTTACAAATGCCGTACAAAATTAATATTTCATAAATATAAATAATTTCCAACACATGAGCCCTGATGACTGGGATACGAAACGTCAGCCTAAAACGAAAATTATATTTATACATAAAGTTGTATATATACATAAAATATTTACATAAAGTTGGCTGCAATCAAAGATCAGTTACATAATATTTTTAACGTTCACGATGACTGACAATAATAGCAGGCGAGTGCAGTTAGTAGGTACGTTAAAGCGTGAGTTATACGTAAAAATAGATTTTGGGAAAAAGGCGAAACTAAATATTTATATGTCAAAAACATTACGAGATATAAATATCCTATTTCGTGGAAAATCTAATTTGTTTGTTTATTTATTTGGATAGGAAGACAAATACACGATAAGAAAAGAATACAAAGAAATTAGTCTCACAATTATAGGACGACACACGTAACACAATGATAATTTTATAGACTTATTTAACAAACTTTCTTTTAATTTAACATTAATATAAAAAGGTTAATAAGATAATATAAAGATAATATAAAAAGAATGTGGATACATCGGAGAATGCTCCGGATACCCTGGACGGATATGGTCAGCAACATAAGAGTTCTTCAAAGAGCTAGAGTGAATAGAGAGTTGCTGACAAATATCAAAATCCGAAAGGTATCGTATTTGGGTCATGTGCTCAGAGGAGAAAAATATGAATTGCTCCACCTGATTCTTATGGGCAAGATAGAGGGTCGTAGAGGTGTTGGAAGGAGACAAATTTCCTGGCTCCGCAATATACGCGACTGGACGGGCATAAGAAGTGTTGGAGAGCTGTTTCGTGCTGCCCAGGACAGGGACGCTTTCTCTCGGGTGATAGTCAACGTTGGGGACCTGACATGACACCAAAAGAAGAAGAAGATAAAAAGATTAATTTAACAAACATAGATAAAACTGAGTGATAATATGGAGGAAAAGTGAAAATAAACAGTAATGGATATAATGTATAAAGGGTTATTTGAAAAAAAATAACCTCATAGGACTACATTCCTGCTTCGATTATGAGTCGAAAATGTTGACCTAATGTCAATAGTTATTGAGTTATGCAATATCAAAGTTTGCATTTTTTCAATATTTTTTCAATGTTTTCTGACTTATTTTATATATAACGTTGAACTATTGTTACAGTTATATCGATTACGAAAAATGCATTTGTTTCAATACAAGTTAAATAAAATGATAAAAACCCTGCGAAAATTCCAATTAGAGTGATTTCCAATTGGAATTGGAAGGTTTTTATTATTTTATTTGACTTACATTAAAGGGAATGAATTTTTGATATTGGATATGAGTTACATAATGATAGTCCAATTTTTTACAAAAAAATAAGTCAGATATAATGAAAAAAATGCAAACTTAGATGTCGCATTTCTCCATAACTAGGTATTGATATTAGGTCACGGTTGCTTAAACATTTTCATAATTAAAGCAGGAGTATATTCCTGCGAGGTTATTACTGTTTTACAAAGAACCCTGTACAATGCACATTGTCAGAGAGGGGGACGAGTTTCCGGTATCTGCCTCACAATACCATACGATGATGCTCTTCATATTTGGTATTAAAAATTTATATTGAATTCAAAATTCTGAGCATATACATGGGGTGGGATGTGAAAAAGGCTAAGACAAAAATATATTTAAAAAAAAACGCAAATTTTGATGTCGCTTATCCCCTTAGCTGTTGATATTTTTCACCTAAATAGTAAAGAATATTTAATATTCAAAAAAATTTATTTAAAAAAAAAAAACACGGAATACGTGTCACATCAATATTCTTACTATTTTCAAACTAAGCTAAACGATTGTGCTATGAAAATAGGACTAACTTGTTGATCTGGAGTGAGGTTCGAACCAGTGACGTTTGGATCACGAGGCGAGAGTCCTAACCACAAGACCAACAAGCTACTCAATTGAATGAGGAAGGCTTCTTCGAAGTTTTTGCTACTAGCCACGAGACTCCTGAATATTTTTTTTATCTATACCCCGACAAAGCCAGTATGATTGCCAGGATGACCATGTATTAGGGTCATCAATGACCTGTTGACGGTCTGTATATTAAAAAATAAAATAAAAAATAAATAAGTCTCATTACATTCACATGATATTGTGCTACTTTCTTTATCAGTATTTCTAACATTGTGAAAATATGACGCTATGTGTCATGTGAGAGCTAAGTAGGTATTCAATTTAAACTATTGCTACTACTAACTACTTAAGAATACAATAATAAATTAATGTTAATTACATTTCATATCTAATCTTGTCACATTAACAATTACTACAAATTGTCAGGAATATCTATCTCCCCTTGGTCGGATTCAATTCGTATTTTTTTTTCAAAAGAGAATAATAAATATGGTTAGGAAATTTCATTATATACAATTTATAGAAATATTATAGTATCAAATCTTGTGTCGCACTGTTACTTATCAGTTTATTTTAAAACCGAAGACTATTGTACAACTGCAACAAAACCAATGACGTAAATAATTTCCCCGAATCGTGGTTTTCGTGTTGATATATAGCAAAGGTCTTCCGGCGATATAACCTCTAGTAGAGATAATTTATCGAATAAAATTGTCGGTCAATCCGCAGTCGCAATTATGCGTTAATTCTAAAAAATACTCGTAGCATCACTGAATGTTAATCATCGACATACTGTTCATATATAAATTGAAAAATGACATTTTGTCTTATTTAGTGTGATGACGAATTTTCCGTGTGTGATAATTTCTAATTGCCCTAAAGGTCATTTACTGACAGTGATACAAATATCACTAATGTTTACAAAAGAGAAAGCACGATATGTTTTCACTTTTAGCTTACTTCTTAAAGTCAAAACACTCCGTGTTACTGAATTCAAAACAAAAGTACGAACTGTTTCGCGAATCAATGTTTTCGTACCAAAACATTTACATGGTTTTGTTAAACGTCTCTCGGTTGTTTCATATTAAATTCAAATTGTTTTGATACAAATATCCACGTACACAGCTTCAGCGTGTAGACGCCCGTAACAGGGAAAAAACTATAAAATATCGTGTCAAGGTTATACACATGTGTATGCCGAATTGGACAAGATGTCGGAGTGGATAAATTTTTTATTTATTTTTTAGTTCCATACATATGTTGTATTGGCTATGACATGATTTACATTAAAACTTATAGTACCTACAACATAATTTACAGTCACTTAAAAGTTTTTCGTTATAAACTTTTTGCACGCCAGTATAAACGCCTTTATTGTGATTTTTTAAAATTTTCTGCAGGCTATCGAAAATTTTAAGACCTTTGTATATTAAACAATTTTGTGAAGTATTATTTTTCTTTTGAATTCTTATGCCGTCGGCGCATCTTGTATGGCATGGATGAAAATCCTTATTTTGATTCATCCGGTTATGGAAGTATTTGGGCAATATAATCCGCGTCTGGTTTGAAATATTTGTACCAAAATATTATATTTTATTCTTTGATTTACTGATTCAAATTTCAGTTCATTCAACATTTTTATTATTTTTGTCCTTCTATTACATTTCAAGCTTTTCTTTGTTTTGCACTATTTATAGTTTATTTAGCATTCCTTCGTCTATACCTATAAAACTCAATGTCTGTCTGTTCTATATACAAATCCACACCGTTTGTCCGATTCGATTCAAATTTTGCATACTTATGCTTTAGGACCCGGCGGGTAACAAAGGTAACATTTCCCCCTATTCTCATACCCCTTCCCCCCTCCGCTGATATATTTTCGATGCAAATCTGTACCGTTTGACCGATCGGACTCAAAATTTGGAAACTTATTCTTTAGGACTCCGCGGGTAATATATTTATATTTTATATTTCCCTCGTATATATTTCCCTCCTATTGTCATACCCCTTCCCCTCCCCCTGACATATTTTCGATTCAAATCTGTACCGTTTGACCGATCGGACTCAAAATTTGGAAACTTATTCTTTAGGACTCGGCGGTAACATAGGCTATATTTCCTCCCTCCCCTTTTACCTTTTCTCCTCCCCCTGATATATTTTCGATGCAAATCTATACCGTTCGAATCAAACCTTTATTTCCCCCCACAAATTTATTTTCAACTTAATCCTAGTTGCTTATAAATTTGCTACAATGAAATAGTTGAATCAAATTATAACAAAATGTTTCTTTGATTTATTGTACTGTGAATTTGTGAATACTCAAAATAAATAAATAAAAATAAGATAATTGTTCACTGAACTATTAAAATAAACGCAATGGAATAGTGATCAGGGTATTTAACCAGCTATGTACAAATCAATACATACACTTCGCATTTCTTCAATGACAATCTTAATTTGGATTGATGATATCTACAGGGTCGTCCTCTAGGTTCACCAAAGCCACAACGGAAGATAATATGCTGTTCACAGAAAGGCGACCACACGCGCTTTTTAAGAATTTTTAAGGAACTTGCGTCAATGGCTACGCTTTGTGGTTAAAACTCGTACTTGACTTGATTCATCGACTCATCACATACCCATGTAAAAGCAACTCATAACTGTGAAAAATATTTTATTTTTTATTGCAATAACAGACACTAATAATGTTGAAACGTGTATTTACAATAGCTTGTATACGATAACAATATTTAGTGTCCCGAAGTGTGATGATAACAATCCGAAAGCAGATTAAAGTGAAAAAGGTAGAAATAGCGCAGATTTCAAAACACTTCTAGGTAGAGTGGATGATATTCGAATAGGTATTATTTTATTTACCAATACGCGACCGTGTTGATGTGGTGTACGAGACCGGTGCAAATCTACGGTGACGTGACGGTGGGGGAATTGGTAGGAAATTGGGGGGACAGCGGGCAGCCTTTCCAACGTGCAAGCGCGGATTTGTTATTCTACAGGGTATCTCGTAGCTAGTAGCAAAAACTCCTGCCTTGATATTGAGTGGAAAATGTTCAAGAAATCATGACCTAATATCAATATTTATGGAGATATGCAATAACAAAGTTTGCTTTTTTTCAATATTTTTGACTTATTTTTTGCAAAAGGTTAAAAAAAAACTACGAACACAGGTAACTTAAAAAAAAGTATTTTCAATTTTTGCAACGACTATTTTATTCGATTTGTAAGAAAGCGAATGCATTTTTCATATTCGATATGAGTCACTGTAATGATAGTTCAACTTTTTACAAAAAATAAATCAGAAATATTGAAAAAAATTGAAAAACAATCAAACTTTGATATTGTATATCTCCATAGCTATTGATATTAGTTCACGGTTGCTTGAACATTTTCGACTCATTGTCAAGGCATGAATGCACCAATAAAGTTTTGCTACTAGCTATGAGACACCCTGTATAACAGAAAGCATCATTTAACAGGTAGTTAAAAAAATTCTGATCATGATTATATGCAACAGAAAATGTACAAAATAAATGTATGGATTAAATAAAACACAATCATTTTGTATAAAACCACTGATTTTATTAATCACTCCGCCAACCGGTTTTGCTTAACTCAAGCTTCGTCAGGGTGTATTTAAAACTAGTTAGTTTAGTAAAACTGAAGTTAGTTTAGTAAAACTAACCATTTAGTTTAGTAAAACTGACTAGTTAGTTTTAAATACGCCCTGATGAAGCTTGAGCTAAGCGAAAACCGTTGGCGTGGCATTTAATAAAATTCGTGGTTTTACACAAAGCGATTGTTTTATTTAATCTAATATATAAAACCACAAAATGATTGCTTCCTACGAAAATTAATAGATATCAAGTAAAAAAAAATTAGCGACCATTAAATGTTGTCCCTTGATAAACCAAGGAGTGTAGAGACGTCAATGAAATAAATATAACCCATTTGTGTTTTAATATAAAAAAAATTGAGTTTTTACTGGCAAAAAAATTATATTAAATTTTAATCGAATCCAAAAATAGAACAGAAAAAAATAGTTTCTACAGCACATTTCATAAAAGTAACCTAACAGTGTGACGATAAGCCGGACATGCATTGTATAACAGGATCGGGTATTTCAAAATAAATATTCCTTCATAGCGTTCACGCATGCAGGAGAGGGCCCATAAACCACATGGTTTTATTTTAACTCTTTTGAATGTCTTCTTTCCCCCATGTAACCGTAACGTGGCTTTTGCTTTGACCTCCCCCCTCCCCTCACGAAGCCCAGCGCAGTTCTTTATATTTCCTAATTCTATCTAACATCTATCTAATTCCATCTAACACCCCCCTCCCCCTCTTTGACCAGGCCACGTAGTTTATGGACGCTCCCTGGGACGTTTACAGTTTAAATCGAGCATTTTGTCTCTCATAATATAATACACTCGTGTACGCTAACCTTTCTGAAATAATGGAAAATAAATTATAATTTAATCCATTATCATCTTATTAGTATATGACGCTCACCTGAGGCTGTATTTGCACTGCACTTTGGCCTCTTATCAAATGATGTACGTAAATAGGAGATGGCGCATGCTGCAATTATATGAGAGTTATCACGTCAGTTATAATGAAAGAACAAAGTCTAGGTTTTAGATTATTCTTGTGAAGTCATATGACACTATATGACACAGAATTTTTTATAGCACCTGATAACAGTAGGACTTTTGAGAGTTAAATTTCTTTACAAGAACTCTGTTTTTAGAAATAGGTTAAAACTAAATATACTTATAAAACTATACAGGTTTCTCATAGCCAGTAGCAAAAACTTCGGAGACGTGTTCTTCATTAAATTTTTAATCGAATATATTCTTAACACTCTGGGTGAAATGTCGACAGTTACGGAGATAAGCGACTTCAAATTTGCATATTTTTTACTTATTTTCAGTAAAGCGTTGGATTATTACTACAGTAACTTATATGGAATAGTAAAAATTTAATCGCTTTGATACAAGTCAAATAAAACAATTAAAACCTTGCAAAAATTTCGAAAAAAAATGAATTTTTTGTCATTTTACTCGAGTTGTATAAAAGAGAATGAATTTTTGATAATTAATATTCATATAAGTTACTGTAGTAATGTGTCAACATTTTACAGAAAATAAGTCATAAATATTGCAAAAAAATGCAAACTTTGATGTCGATTATCTCCGTAACTGTTGACATTTCACCCAAAGTGTAAATAATATTTTCTATCCAAAATTGCTCGAAGAAGACTCCCCCAAAGTTTTCCTATCCACTATGAGACACTTGTACACTATACGTTATACTAATCTTATTTATACTAATTTCTATTATTAAAATTAAAACGTTGTCCTGTGAACAATAGCCTTCATTTCCTTGAACAGTTTGGATAAGTCAGGTTTTTATATTGTTTTTAATTTAGGCACGACTTCAGGATCTCATTAATAAGATGATTCCTGAATTTGCTTTTGATAAGGTTTATGCTTGAAAAATATTGTTCCCATTTTCGATATTAAATAAACCAACTGAAATTTTACTGTACACTGACTGACTGAAAATTGTATTAAAAGACTAAGTATTAAATTTAAATTAAAAATATATTTTTTTAAACACGTCATCCGTCTAAGAGCTGCCCTTAAGGCGATCGTCTAGCAGAATGAGCAAATTTCACCATTTTTTCTCATATCTTCTCTTGCGTTTTTTATTACATTTTTGTATGGAAATATCTCATTTTAAAATTTATTCATCAGGTAACATATATTTTAAATACGAATATCTTATTAAAATGTCATAAACTAAATTAAATAATTGATTAATAAATTACCAAACCTTCGATGTTTTAAAAATGAAGAAAATTGCTCCACTTTGTGGGCCTTTTATGACTGAACGGCGTGTGAGATGTCTTTTTTATTCAATAATATTACAAAGTTAACGATTATCTTAAATTTGTTACAATTATAGAAAAATCTGTTAATACGTTTACATGCAATTTATGTTTTAAAAAATACTGTTTTTTAAAAATATTTTATTTTTTTGTGGGTCTTTTTCAACTCTTTTTACATGGTTGACAACTTTTTTACTTCAATAGTCAAAAGAATAGATATTATAATTTTACAATAAAAACAAAAAAAAACAAAATCTTTGTCGATATTCCTGATTTTAGATATTTAATCAAGACGCAACGTATTTATGACACAATACGCAGTGCCTTGATTAAATAGCTAAAATCTGAAATCGAGAATAATTTTTTGATTTTTTTTGTATTAATTTTAAAATAAAAATGTCTATTCCTTTAATTTATTAAAGAAAAAAAGTTATAAACTATTTTAAAAGGATCGAAAAAAACTCACAAAAAATAATTTAAAAAACAGTATTTTTTAAAACATAAATTGCATGTAAACGTATTAACAGATTTTTCTATAATTGTAACAAATTTAAGATAATCGTTAACTTTGTAATATTATTGAATAAAAAAGACATCTCACACGCCGTTCAGTCATAAAAGGCCCACAAAGTGGAGCAATTTTCTTCATTTTTAAAACATCGAAGGTTTGGTAATTTATTAATCAATTATTTAATTTAGTTTATGACATTTTAATAAGATATTCGTATTTAAAATATATGTAACCTGATGAATAAATTTTTAAATTAGATATGTTCCTACAAAAATGTGATAAAAAACGAAAGAGAAGATATGAGAAAAAATGGTGAAATTTGCTCATTCTGCTAGACGATCGCCTTAAGTAGCCAAAGAAACGCATGTGGCTCGCAAGCCGCAGTTTACGACCACTGGACTAAACGGAAGAATAAAATGTTTCAACATTTCTGGCTCAGCTCTGTCTCAAGTCCGTCCTTGCGTCTTCGTCCGCCCTTTCCGAAGTTGCCTGGTACAAATGTCAGTTAATTAATACGTACCTAAGTATTAAGCATACACAGGTATGTGACAGGTGTTGCCCATTCATTGAGTGGTCATGATTATGTTATTCTCGGACTGGTACACAGCTGATCGTGTCACCACACGGTGTTACGAAATAGGCATCACTGCAGTAATCTGCAGGTGTAACAGTTAAATTTTATACTTGCACTAGCGGTACGTGTGCGGCTTTGCCCTTGCATTTCATAAATTGGTTATAATTTAAGATATAGGTTTTGTGAGAGGAGTGGTCATTGTTCCGCGCAGGCTCTAAATATTAACGATATGTAGGTATCTATATATGTTGGTCCATGCCGGGAATGTTTGGAATGTTTATGTAGTACACATTTATATCGAGAGGGAGGTCGGATAGGTACTATACCTAAATAATGTCGGGTAGGTATATAACTTTACCTAAATAAGATCGGGTAGGCATATAACTATACATAAATAATATCGGGTAGGTATATAATTATACCTAAACAATATATCTATACCTAAATATTATCTTGGAAAATGAAATGGTAGACATTTAATTTAAAACAGACGAAAAAACTTACGATTTTAAATACAATAATAATATAGATATATGAAAATTTTTAATATTCACATAAATTTAGTGATATACTCTTTTTTTTAATACTTATATAATTTTTGATAGTTCATATACACACAATGCTCGCAGGGGCGTGCGGTAAGAACATTGAAGCCTGACTTTTTTCTAAGCATTTTGAAAAAATCGAAATAAAAGATAAAGTAATATTCTATCTACCTCGTAATATTCACATCACAATAATTACCATATCATTCAGATATTAATATTTCATAATGTCGCATAAATGTATTTAATTTCAATATTTTTTCCCTAATATTTACCTATATGTTTTCGTAAATGTCATGCTTCAATGTTCACACTGCAAGCGTCTGACTGCTCGTATATCCGTGTAAAGTACCCAGAGAAGGGAGTATCGTTTATTTAAGCAATAATTGAATATGTTTATAGTGTATAAAATATAAACTAATTATAAATAATTTAATCTTTCCGCGATAACTTTAATATTTACAATTGAAATACTACGTTATGTGTAAGTTCGTCATTGATTATATTTATAAAATATCTTATTCTATGATCACAGTCGCTGCTATCGATAACTGAATGAAAAAGGCCGTCCTACAGACGAATAATCCGGAAGGTAGCAAGAGAAGCATATCATGGACGGAAAATTCATATTTATTATTGACATTTAATAATTCCACTCACATAATACAAGAATGTATATTTTATTTCTGTATACCAAAATATTTATGTGTTAGGCGAGCAGTAAAATCAAAACATCGTGCCAAATGTATTAAAATCGTGTAGTTAGTGTAGATATCGTGGTTATCACAGACATAGATATAGATAGTAAAAACACTAGATACCTATAACTTTAGATGAGGTTTTATAAATCTATATTATCAATACAATTATCTTGTTTTAAATACTTCACAAACATACTAACATTACCAGTGCTATATAAAGATATTATGTTATATTAAAAGACGCAATATTGTGCCTGGAAAACAACGATTATCTTCACATGTAGAAAAGTTGGGCGTATTTGATAATACCGTTAGTAGTATAAAAACACATCGCACAAAGTACTAAAAACACATCTGCTATTTCAGCAGAAAATTACTTTGATTTCAATGACTAATCAAATTGATAGGTTATTATGTAATATTTTCAAGCTGACTGCAATACAATGCCTTCAGCTTAAATTGCAAAAACAATAAAGAAATACTTTTGCAGGTAAGGCGAAAATAAAAAATACGTTAACAAAAATAAATGCAGCACTTTTTACATTCTGATTGGAATGAATTCATAGCGATTGAAGCATAACATCACAGCAAAATAGGGAATTTCACATTTTACAGATATCTATGAAAATAAAATAAATAATCTCAGGATGGATGGTGTGGGATAATGTTTACATTCATAATTTTTATAATAAAAATCTTAAAAAATTCGCTTCCATAAAAACGCGATGTGATTGGTCCGTGACGTTGTTTGGCAAGAATTAATTACAAACATACCTGATCTATGGCGTTTGTCACTGTAATTTGTTTCGTTTCTACGGTAACCGTTCGTTTTAGGTGTTATGTCTTACAGTTTAAACTGTCAAAGGAAATACAGGTTAAAATAAATAAACATTCTAAACAATACTTACATTAAAATGATATTCACAACAAAACAGAGTGGAGTAAGAAGAAAGTACTTCACTTTTCTTCTCGTCTCGTCTCATCGCACGACACCACTCCTGTCTTAAGAGAGCACTCTTAGGCACAGTTATAAATAGTTTATCGGGAGTTTTCGGGAAAGAATTTCTACATTTGGATACCATACAATATTTACAATACTTTTTCCCAGACATTATGGATGAAATACAAAAAAGCCGGCTTGTTTTGTAAAAAGACGATGAATGCCTAAATACGCGAATGTGCTGTCACGTGGTAGAAGTCAGATTGACATGAAGACTGCCAAATTACGACACTCGCGAAAATAAGCGTTTTGGCGGGAGTTTAAAATCGTGATTTTCGAAATCGTTTTAAATGTTAATATACATATTAAAAAGATGTGAATTTACCCTATTCTGCGGGCGAGGATAAGCAGAAGGTATAATTTAACCCGTTATTTTCTCTGCTCTCCCGATACTTACACCTACATCCTCACGGGAGACTCCCAACATGGTTCGCTCGAGCGCGCCAAGACGACCTGGTTTTCTGTTGCCTTCAACATTCGTGTCGTTGATCTTTCTTTCCATTACATTGCCGTTGCTACTGAGAGTTGCGAAGTTTCGCATTGACTTTAGTCGCTACTATTACGATTGCCGATGGTTACTGAACTTTACCGTTGTTATTGTCATATACGTGGGTAATGCCAAACAGACAGATTTTCCTCGAATCCATATACCCAATGGAACAAAAAAATGCTATTTAATCATTATATTAGGCACGATTCCAGTACAACGTGGGCAGTCTCCCGAGACAATGATACATTATGATAAAAGTATAATTGGGAGGAGAATATTCCAGAGACACACGCCCACTCGGCGGGAGTTGAACCTCGTACACGTCGCGTACATCCGAAATTCAAATCATAGCGATCATCTGTTGCTCTTACCCACGATCTTTAAGCCATGTATTCACTAGGAGACAAATTGTCCCTCAACAGCACGCGCGGCAGAGTCTACGTGACGTTGCAACGTCGTGCACTGTTCCGCGACCTCGCGCACAACATAGCGCGGCATTTCTACGTGCCGTGGCAACGTTGCCATGCGCACGGTACCCGAGCGTACTCACTGCAGCATTCCGCGGAGCGTCAGTACCACGTGGTATGTTTACAAGTGAATACGCATGCGCTGTATCTGTCAAGATGACAATGCGGGGAAACGAAATCGTTCTTGAACTCATCGAGCTGTATCGATCGAAGATCGCATAGAATGTCCGTCCTTCTTTCTCTTTGCAGTAAATAATTTCGCATTCTCCTCTTTTTCTCCTCTTACTTTTCGATAAACTCATTAACATAAACAGATACGAAATTAACATAAACAGATAAACAGCTATCATCATAACCTCATAGGGCGATATATTTCCGCGACGTCTGGAAAACAATAATTATTTGCAAAAAGGACCTTGTTTTTAATAATATTCAATTTACTACAGTAAAACCTCGTTTATTTGAAATTGCGACACAAAAAAACATTTCGAATTGTGCGGAACCCCGTTTTCGCCAAATGAGATACCGCAGCTGTCAACATAAGCTCATCGGGTGACATTTCCGCGACAAGATATGCGAGTCCCGGTGTGTACACGTCAAATGGCCGCGTCATTGTCCCCGAAACATGAGCGTAGATGTTGATGCGGCATGCCGAGCGGAATGTTTCGCGATTTGTCCCCTAGTGAATACATGGCTTTATGGTGCATGAACACAGATGAGACTTTTCGAGATTTGTCAGTAAGGTCGGTATACATCAGTTGACTTATTCTGATATGCACTGATTCAAGAATCAACCTTTTATGCGAGACTTTTTGTAGGATGGCCCAGGGCTTGCGACCTGCATAAGCTGGTTTAAATGATCACCAATTCCATCGTAAGAGCATCAAATTGAGAAAATTGTATATATGTTCCAAATGTGAAATTTCTATCTTCTTAGAGAAGAGAACAAGAAGATAAAAACTTGTATAATTTATCTTAATTCGCAATTATCCCTCTGTTGTCAAAATCCAGTAATTGTGTTCTCAGAACATACGAATAAAAATTTTGTTACAAAAATAATATTTCGCAAAAACATAAAAAATTACATGTATCTAGTATTGTAAAATAAGTAAGTATGTGAACATTGAACATGACGCGATAGATAAATTAGACATTCAAAATGTTTCCGACACCAAAAAATAATCAGTTTTTGTACTACGAAAAAAGTATTGTACTAGAAAAATATTCAAATTCAAAAAGATTAGAAACTATTCGCGAGGATGTTATACGGTGGAAGCTGAATAAATTATTTTTGGTATTTACTATTAAAATTTACTTGGATTTATCAATATTTTAATTTTATTCATTAGCAAAGTACCGATCCGCAATTTTAATAATTTGACATCACTTGCATATTCCAACGTAGCAAAATACCGACGAAATCTCGCGGACACGACAGGTTAGTGATTCGACAAAGTGGTTACCATCCGCGAGTACCAGCGTGAAGGGTACGTTAAAGCATTTAATGTAAGCTTTCATTCATAAATGAACACGTTTTGGGGGTCTGCTGGTTGCTGGAGTACTCTGTCCATGGTCGGAGCTGGAGCGGCCACAACGCGACCGCTAATTGCCCGGAGCACGCGCGATTTTCGTTCGTGGGGGAGCGGTTACTTCGAATTGGGTATAATAAATCACGCTAGATTGATAGTTCCACTGAAATGATTCAGCCAAACGATTCCATACTCGACGGCAGGAAGATAATTAAATCGAGCCAATGGTTTCCCACATCTATAACCGTGTTCAGAAGCGATTTATTAAATATCGTAAAAGGCCGACAGTTTTTCAAATCTAACTCAAGCCCGGCATAAATATATATATCTTACGTTACAATTTTCGAAGTGTTTCAGTGATGTATAATTAATATAAATTAACTTTGTTTAAACCACTTATTTATTGAAAAAAATCAACATGTTTCAAAGCCAATGGCTTCTTCATCAGGAAAACAAAAATAATATTTAAAAATCGAAGTATAGATCAAAAGTTATATATGGAAAATAATAATATAAAGTACGTAATTAATATGAAAATAAATTTAAAAGATAACTATTTGCAAAAAGGACCTGATTATTTATAATATTCAATTTACTATTTACACTCTTTCTTATTTCCAAAATTTCTAATTTATCAAATTGTGATTCTATATTAAATATTATTAATTAGAAATTTTGGAAATAAGAAAGAGTGTAAATAGTAAATTGAATATTATAAATAATCAGGTCCTTTTTGCAAATAGTTATCTTTCAAATTTATTTTCATATTAATTACGTACTTTATATTATTATTTTCCATATATAACTTTTGATCTATACTTCGATTTTTAAATATTATTTTTGTTTTCCTGATGAAGAAGCCATTGGCTTTGAAACATGTTGATTTTTTTCAATAAATAAGTGGTTTAAACAAAGTTAATTTATATTAATTATAATTATGTTACCACAAAATAAATTTGCTACATTTGAAGAAGAAGTTATTTCAGTGATGTGTTTGTTTTGTGTAATTATGTAAAAGATGTTAACTGTTCGTTAACTAGACCGAGGTCCATGCTAAAGTCGACGTTATATTCTAGAGTAGAATCATCCAGTAGAGTAGAATCCATTAAAGTCTCCGTTATATTCTAGAATAGAATCTAGTAATAATAATTTTCATTGCAAGTAACATACGATTTACAAAATAGAACAATCAAAAATAATAAAAAAGTATATTCGATTGCCAAAAATGTTCGAAATACAGAAAAGAAGACGGAGTAGAAAAAGATAATAAATAATACAAGTTGAAATTAAAGTATAAAAAAATAACGAAGAGAAGTTGTTCACGTACGCTTTTCTATAATTTTTTTATGTTCTTTTCTGCCAATATTCCAGTTTTTGAGGGGCTTTTTTATGTTTTAACGCCACAATAGGCCATGAAGCCCAATTACTGTAGCGAAACACATCACAAAAACAACCAAGCTTGAGTAAATCACATAGATATATTATTGTGACCTCACCGGGGATAAATTATGGAGAAATGTTTCACATTATTATTAGCAAAATGTTGTAGATTTTGGGTGCCAGAAACACACAATATTAACCAAAGCTCGCCCTCATTTTAGACATCATGGTGAACATAGTATCTATAGTTGTAATGTATTTTTGAGTAGCTTGTTGGCGTAGTGATCTGATGGTCGGCGGTTCGAGCTCCAATGCAGGAAAGGAAGTTAATTTTTTTCAAATTGCTTCCAATTTTTTTCCAAATCTACTTTTAGACCGGGAGCTCTACGCAGCAAACTCAATCGATTTACTTGCTGCGTAGAGGGAGGGGGTATAAAAAAAATTGGACCACATGGGTTTCTGCCAACATTCATACTGTTAATCTATAGGCTTTTCTGAACTAGATTCAATTGTCAGAATGCGGTCCTCATATTTTGCATACTCAAGTACCTCTGGCGCCTGGACTAATTGAAGATATTTCATTTCTAAATAAGTACATGATCTTCTTTTCTGTCTGTCCTGTCACCTGGGAAAGTTGCATCTCAATCACGAAGGAGGAGCTCCACGGAAAGACATGACGAAGCCATTTACTTTTTTTTTAAATTTCACTAAAATATATAAGGGCCAATAAAAAAAAATAATGAATCACCTCCTTGTAAAAAAATTACCCAATTTCTAACTAAATTTTATCTTCCCGGGGTGGTGTAACCTCTTATCATGGTGTAACACGTTGTGCATCAGGGAATAGAAATAGGAAACAAATAGGTATTCAAAACATTATTATTATTCAACTGTTTATTATTCAAAACAAAACGTTTGTTTGTACTGTTATTAAGCTAATTTTTAATATCACAATAATATTTAATGACGTTTTTGTTTGGTCTAAACATTTAAAAACTCATTTAAAAACCAAGAGGTCAGCGGTTAAGCCTCATCCAGGAAAACCAAGTTATTCCCATTTATTTAAAACTATTCAAGGAAGATGACATTCAATTCGTGCAGTGAAGTACATCGACTTTTACGCAGAGGAAAAAACATCGAAATAACATATTTATGTGACGGAATAATATACCAATTATAATAGTTTCGTTGTCTGTCTGTCCATCCGTCGGCGTAACTTTGTGTAACGTCCGTAACTTTTTTACAATAATTTATTTTTTCGAAAATCTTTTTTTTTTTTTAAATATTTTTTTTTCGATAGAAAGTATTTATTTATTTTATTAAAAAATTTACGTTTTTTTTTAATAAAATAAACAAATACTTATTCCTTAGGAACCGACATGTCAAAGTACTGTCATTTTTGACAGGTTACAGTTCGTGATATATTAAAATCTTAATTTTTATCCCCAGGAGGACATCATTAATTAAGATATCTCATAAAGACGAAGCTACTTTTTTATATGGGAAAGTAAGTCTTTAAATATGCCAGCCATACGATAGGTCGTAAGCCCTATTGACACCCAAAAAGATTTCCATGCGTACAGTTGCCGGCAAACTTCTTGAAATTCTTTGGCATAGTGGGGGAAAGCGCAGAAGACGAAATTTGGGTCTCATTGGTGGAAAGATAGATGCGCAAACCTACCCCCACTACGCCGTAGAATTTCAAGATGTTTGCCGGCTACTGTACTTTCCCATATAAAAAAGTAACTTCGTCTCTATTAGACATCTGTAATATATCTTGATTAATATGATAATAATTATGGTAGGAAAATTACGAGACATATCTTTTAATAGGATTTATATCAAAATATATGCTGACCTAAATGTAATGCTTAAATGTTCTCACTGCACTCCCCTGCTAAATAGGCATATAATACTATAATATCTATTCTTATATTGCATATTTTGAGGCACATATATTTTGAAGACGTGAGAAAAAACTAAATATATAATATATATTAAAGAAAACACATTATTATTGTGAAGCAATTTCAGAGCAAAGTTCTGTGAATTATTAATCAGAAAAGAAATACAGAAAAATTAAATTATCATTATTATTATTCCATTTTTTAAAGCAATCCAATGAAATATTTTTTCGTTAATTTCATTTTTCTGTATGTCTTTTCTAATTGATTAAATAAATTTGCTAAATGTTTAATTTTGGAACAGTGCTAAATCTCGCTATACTTCAAATTAAATATGGAAAATATACAAAAATCTTTGACCACCCAGGATATAAAAAAAATCTTTATGTTGCGAAAAGAAGTAGAAATGAAAATAAAAACAACAATCTTATATTTTGGATCAAATGCTTTGGCAATCGCGTAACAAAGTAGCCTCACTTTCTGTACCGTGACGAATGTTAAAAATCACCTTTTTGTTCACATTATTAAGAATTCTTGTCAATTTTATTTTATTCTTAAAAATGACAACTAGATTGCCAGTTTGATTTACGAGAAAGATAAAGTAAAATTTTCCCAAATTATTTAGTTTAGAAAACAATATACCCATTTAGAATATAAAAAAAGACCCATAAAAAGTAACCCATAAAAACCAAGTTTTTACTATACTCCCTTTCTTTGTAAAATATAACAATAATTAAAGACGAATTTAAACATATAACATAACACTAAACTTACAGAAATTTAATATATTTCTAAAATGTCAGATGTTTTGAGACGTCAAGATTTTGATAGATTCAATTATCATCAATATCGTACCTTACGAATTTCCAGCGTCAAATGATTTAGTCAGAATCAGATTTGAGTAATGTAGAATTCTTCAAAACTAAGCAGAAATCTAAAAGAAATAAATTATTATTTGATTTTTTCCCAAAAAACCCAATTTTGCTGTCATCTGTGAACCAATTGTTTTGTAAATTTTCGAAATTCGTAGTGATGTACCTATTACACCGACGGAGTAATTCAAATTTAGAAAATATTCTGCGACGTTATCGGGCCGCCGCGCCGTTGCTAATCAAACTTTTCTAATGAATTATGCTATAATTATTAATTTTTTTAACGAAAATTTGATAGATCTTCTTGATCGTCGCCACGAGTCTGCTTGCCAAGTTTCAGCTCGATTGAATCACGGGAAAAGGGTCAAAAATCGATCCAAAGTTTTTGTTGACGGCAAGCAAGCAAACGCCACGAGTTAATATGAAGGGAGTAAATAGATGTATACTATGTATTTGAACTACATACATCGAATTTTCGTTAAATATTTAAAAATTACTAGTACTTCTTCAAAATTTTCAAATTTCCTTTTATAAATAGAGTAGGTAAAAAAAAAATGTAAATTCAAATACCATTTTATAAATAAAATAATTAACATAGTTTTGCCACACTTAAATTTTATTGTGAAAATTCAACACGTTTCGGGAACGATTATACTCCCTTCTTCAGGAAAATAAATGTACTAAAATTAACTTTGAAATATAGACAGATTAGTTATGGTGGTGGTGGGGTGAAAGTTAAGGGAGGGGAAGGGGAGAAGTGGGCGTGGTTACAAATTAAATAGGTACAACGTAATTACAATGGAAATAGTTTTGAGAGAGGGCTATTTCCAAATACAGCCAGCATTCTGTACGAATAACAAATTAAAAAATTATATTTTAAAAAATAAGGATAAGTACTGAAAATGAAAAAACGAACATTTATTAATTAAATTATAATTCTATCTCTCTCCCACCATAACTATTCTGCCTTTAATTGAAATTAATTTTAGTACAGTTGTTGTCTTGAAGAAGGGAGCATGTTGAATTCCCGAAGCACGTTGAATTTTTACAATAAATAATAAACGTGGTTAAAACAAAGTGGTAATTATTTTATTTATTTAAGAAAAATAAATATTCCCTGAATTTCGTATTGAATTGAATATATTTTTCTATTAGTGTGGCATTTTTACAATCCTTATCATTCACATTTTTAATTGTCATCGAGCACTACATTGACAGATACCATTTTTTTAATCGGACTGCCCAAAAAGAGGGAAATTCCAGTTTTGTGGGATCGGCGGAAATATTGCAAACTATTGTTCATATAAAAATACGAGCTATCAAATACTTATCATTTAATGATGTATTCAGAACTCGTATTTTAATATTATCCATTTATTAATTTTCCTCTTTAACATGTCCTTTTAAACATACAAACGAAACGAAACAACTTGTAGCCTTAATCCCGATACAGGGTGGTTAAAGCCTGTCTTTAGACAGGGTCGGTACCCTTAGACAGGGGTGTAATTAACACGACCACTCCGAGTGAATTAAACAATATTGTGTTAGGCACGCGACGTTTGGACTGCTCACGATAATGCCCCAGTAATAAGCCAGCTAATATGATTGTAATCATATTGAGATGTCTTCGAAACATATTTGTGGCACTTCGGTATGCCTTATGGGGGCCTACCACAAACACAAGTATCACCACACTTTTGCATGCGCATGCCGGTTGCACCGTGTACAAAACACCAACTACACGCATGGTGTTCCGTGTACAAACATAATTCTTAGTACATACATACATATTTGTACAGTCTCACCAACAGCCATATGATTTTCGATGACTCGAAGTGGCCAGTGTATTCAAGGTGTAACAGAGCTAGTCGACAATACTATATAAGTGGATTCCTGCCTTTATGGGGAGGCTAAAATGTTCATTAATAGTTATGGAGTTATACAATATCAAAGTTGGCATTTTTTTAAAATATTTCCGACTTATATTTTACAATACATTGAACTATCGATACATGAATTTATATCGATTACGAAAAGTCATTCGTTTTAATACAAGTTAAATAAAATAATAAAAACCCTGCAGAAATTCCAATTGGATTTTTTAAAAGGTTTTTATCATTTTATTTCACTTGTATTAAAGGGAATGCATTTTTTATATTCGATAAAAGTTACTGTAATAATATTCCAACGTATTACAAAAAAATAAGTGAGAAATATTGAAAAAAAAATGCAAACTTTGACGTCGCATATCTGCATGACTATTGATATTAGGCCATGGTTGCTTGACGTTTTCGACCCATAATTAAATCAGAAACCTCACCTATAAAGTATTGTGGACTAACTCCGTTACACCCTGTGTATAAATAAATACGCCTTAAAGATATACGTTTTTAAATTATTTAAAACCTCACGTCTCGGAGGGAACACGTGAAAACGTAATATTCATAGACCCCTCAGGTCTCGCATATTTTTATCGTGATAAAAAAACGATAATAACCATCGGACTACAAGACTGCTTGACGTGTTTTATCATCAGAGATTAGCTGTAGGTGTCGTGAACGTTCACCGTCACATATGTGGAAGTTATTAGTGTGATCGTGGAAGAACAACAACACACAATTGGCTTTGAGATAAACAGCATGCGTAAATAATACGTAACGGAAGTACCAATAAAACACGAAACGTTTTGTGTGCATTAAAAAAGATAAGGTACATTTTTCATCCGCTATCTAAACGCTGCATTCCCGAGAACAAAATGATAAAACAATTGTTTTAAAAAAATTATCTCGACAAACAAATGTAGGCGTGCCCACGCACGCACGCGTTTATAATAAATACATGATGTATAAACCGGGTTTTGTTATGTTATGTCCAAGGAAAACATCGTTTTTCTATATAAAAAATAAAACTCGCGTATTATTAAATATAAACATAATAAAACAAACACGCCTCCTAGTTTTTTCGCTAATATTTTTTATTTTACTTTCAACAACAATTTTTTTCTCTAACTGTCAAGTAAAGTGGCTCGTATTCCAAAAATTGAGGAATATACAGAATTGTATAAGAGACGTGAACCATTAGAAATGGGATTACTATGGATATTACAATAGTTATCTATCTTGCTAGACTTTTATCTATTTAAATAAGTCAGTTGTTTTGTGCTATTAATATGATATAATTTATATGTGTATATTTAATTTAATAAATAATAAATACATAATGCAATAAAGTGTTGAATAATGTAAAATGAATCGTTGACGTGGTATGGTTTTTGTGTTTAATTAAACTATTAATATAGACAATGTTGTTTCAGACTGATGTCCACTTGAATCGTATTATGTTGGGTACATTTTCGAATTGTTTATATTAGTGAATAATATAAGTTACTTATAGAGTTAACATTATTTATTATTAATATGTAGTTTGTATCTCTCTTGCAACAGGTTAAAAAAACAGCTCCTGAATAAAATGGAAGTAATACATTGTATCGCAGACACTTTCCTGGTTAAGTACGAGAAAATAAAATAAAAATACTCACAGAATACAATAATCAGTCGCATAAAACTACACAATTCACTCAATTCATTCACTGGACAGTTACTAAAACTGTTTATATTCAGAGATATCGGATTCTCCGATATTATCACTCACAACAAATATCATTAGTCGGCTATTTAAAATACTATCTTTTCTCCCGCAAACTTTCAAGGCGATCGCGAGTCATCGGCAAAAACGATTTCCAATGCACAGCTCTTGAAATGCAGACTTCTTTGCACTCTGCGCTGTTCGCAAAAAAAAATGTTTACGATCTTGAGGAATGCAAATCTCCCACGCAAACGCAAAAATAACAAACGACAAATGAAATAGTAGATACACTGAGAGTGATATCGAACGGCTGCGCGCAGTACCGGGTTGCTCACCAGACGTCGGGCGACTAACGGACTAACCCGAACCACGCGCCATACAGCCAGAGCCGCAATGAGAATCGAACCGGAGACAAAATCGTAATCGAATGTACATACAGTGATGCAAGGTCCCGATGTGTCACTGCCAGGGTTGTACACGACAAATGTCCGTCAGAAGAAACGATTTAAAAATATTAAAAACTCAAGTATAGTGGAACCTCGGCTCACGAACAATATTTCGCCGAAAAAATGCCCCAGTTTGCGAGCGGGCTTGTTTGCATTTGGCTTGCTTCAATAACAAGTAAAATGTTTCAAGGGTCGCTAAGCTTCCAATTTATAAAATAATATAATGCTCGTTAACAAAGGGAAGTTGGTAAAAGTGTCAACGCTATTAGGGCTGGTGCACTTGTAGCGGTAGAATAGGCGATCTAGTCACAAATAGAGTATCGTAAGCGGGAAATGAAGGGACGTTACTAAAGCCTTTACCCCAAACATGAAAAAATACCTAAAAGAAAAAGAAACACCGCACAAATATGACATTCGAGACCTTTGACTAATTCTGGATTTTAATGGAGTGAGTTTGGTTTTTGCCGTTTCAAATTATAAGAAAATCAAATACAGACAAACACAAATTGCAATGCAATTGAAAAGCAGGCTTTAGTGCTAAAACACGGCATGCATGACCAGTATGATGAAACTAAGACATTAAAGATGAGTCTTCATTCAAAGAATAGTGGAACAACGTGAAATATACTTAAGGTGAGTTAATTTTAATTTATACAGGGTCTAGCTGGTCCACATTACTTTACAGGTGGATTCCTGCCTTGAGTCTTACGAGTCGAAAATGTTCAAGCAACCATGACCTAATATGAATAGTTAAAGAGATATGCGACATTAAAGTTTGCATATTTTTCTCAATATTTCTTACTTATTTTTGCAAAACATTGGACTATCATTACAGTAACTTATATATATAATATGAAAAATTCATTCCCTTTAATACAAGTAAAATAAAATGGTAAAAACCTTCCAACTCCAATTGAAAAACATTCCATTTGGAATTTTTTCGAGTTTTTTTTAAATTTTATTTATTGAAACAAATGAATTTTTCGTAATCGACATAAGATACTTCAACATTTTGTAAAAAATAAGTCAGAAATATTGAAAAAAATGCGAACTTTGATGTTGAATATCTCTTTAACTATTGATATTAGGACATGTTTGCTTGAACATTTTCGACTCACAATCAAGGCAAGAATCCACCTGTAAAGTATTGTGGACTAGATCAGTCACACCCTGTATAATCAATACATTTATAGTTAATTATTGTTTTCACTTTTCTTTCAATACTTTTCAAATCATAATGTATACCGTAATATTAAACAAGAAATAAATACATGGTAGACATGAACGCGCATGCGCACGGCGCGTACAGTGTGTAGTGTGTATTTTGACTCATCTAAATGAGATTCTGGAATTGTTGTTGACCTGGGCTACAGCGAAACTGACATTGTGACGCATGTTCAAAGTGTAAAAAGGATGAAACCGTTCGAAAATCCATACAAAACCTTAATACATGGGAGATATCAATTTGCTTTTGAGCATATTATATATAATAATTCATATAAATGTCAAATTTGGCGTAGAAGTACGATTAATAGTGAAGTAAACAATAATAAATAAATAGTGCCTCGTACACACGGCTTACATATATTAATTCGATTTTGTTTCTAAAATGGAAAGACCTATATGTACCTAACAGAATGTATCACCAAAAAGTTTTCTTTCTAAACATGCATACAGTCCCATTCAATGTGTTTGCGGTCACTGATTTTTTTTCATATTGGACAGACCTAAATGAACAGTCAGACGCTATCACTGTATTCTATCTTATTAAAATAATGTGGGTGAGCGAATCTAATTTTACTCGTAAACCAAAATAACTTAAAAATGTACAAAAATAAAATGATGAAAGATAAATAATTTGATTTCGTCGAAAACATTTCCATTACACAACCAAAGCTACAATATTTGTAGTTATGATTTCATCGGTCAGCGGGGGAGATTTTGGCAAACGGAAGTGATACGAACGCAATAATTTATTAAATTCGTTATATTGCGAGTTAACTGAACTCATTTCGTCTTGCGTTCCTTTGGATTAAATTTGTAATGATAAACCAAACGTTATATTAGAGGCAATAAATGTATGTACGCCACACACTCACCTTCCCTCATATATCGACTATTACACGTACATGCCACATAGGGTATACTCGTATAAATCATTTATGCAAAATTATTTTCAATTTGAATAAAATAATAATATTAATAATTTTCAATTTAAAATAAGGGTGTAAAAGAGCTAGTCCACAATACTTCACAGGTGGATTCCTGCCTTGATTATGAGTCGAAAATTTTCATGCAACCATGACCTAATGTAAATAGTTATGGAGTTATGCAATATCAAAATTTGCATTTTTTTCAATATTTCTGACTTAGTTTTTACAAAACGTTGAAGTATCATTATAGTAACTTATATCGATAACGAAAAATTCATTCGTTTCAAGAAAAGTTAAACAAAATAATAAAAACCTTGAAAAAATTCCAATTGGAATTGGGAGGTTATCATTTATTTGACTTATATTAAAGGGAATGGATTTTTCATATAAGATATAAGTTACTGTAATGATAGCCCAACGTTTTGTAAAAAATAAGTCAGAAATATTGAGAGAAAAAAATGCAAACTTTGACATCGCTTATCTCCTTAACTATTGACATTATATCTTGTTTGCTTGAACATTTTCGACTCATAATCAAGGCAGGAATCTACCTACATATTATATAGTATTGTGGACTTGGTTCTGTTACATCCTGTATATTTCATGTCTAATCACATGAATATAGCAGGCGCGTGCAGTGAGAACATTAAAGCATATCTTTTTTGTAAACGTATATTTTGGAAAGAAAATAGAAATAAAATATTTATCTTATAGATTTTTATGATATGTCAAAATATTAAGATGGTGTATTCCGTTTTGCATTCCAAATAATTGGTTACGTAAAAGTCATTCTGCGATGTTCCCACTGCACGTCCCTGGAATATAGTCACTAATCTCACGAATATAGTCACTAATTGTAAAATAATATAAAAAATCATTCAAATTATTATTAAATTACTGTAAAAAAACTTTACCTATTCATGGCCCATGTCTGCCTCATTGGGGCGTATCTTGCAAATATGTTAAACTAAAATGTTAAAATTCGAACAACAATATTATTTATTTTCTTTTAATACATTCGTCAGACCAATGGATATCTATAGCTTTTAGTTCTAAATCAAAAACAGAAAACAAAACTTTAAATCAATGGATTTAAATTTTTTAATAAGAAAAAATTAGATTATGTACATTTCACAGTATGGATTTATCCGAGTTTCACTATAAAACATAAATTTTGATGTAAAAAATTTTACACAAATAAAATTATCCATCGTATCAAATTTATTGAATAACATAATTATACTATTGGGGAATTTTTATCATGTTATGATATTACATTTTTTTTAACATACACAAATTATACAAATAATGTTTGGACAACCCTGATTTTGCCTCACACTACTGCACATTATGATCATCGCAAACAACATGAGTATGATTGATTCCTCACATTTTCACAAAACTTTATGACATGAAATAAAACAGAATATCAGCGGAAAAGGGTAGTCCAGTTAAAGCATGCATTATTTTTTTTAGATTCCTTATTATGATCATCGTCATTATAAGACAGGACAAACATTCTGCAGAAGGAAATATTGTGCGGCGTCAAAACAGAGTTTTTTACAGGGGTTTCCCAATCCCCACTTGATAGGGTTTTATTTTAAACTAGATGTAACCCATCAAAAAAGACAGTACTTTTACATGTCGTTTATGAAGAAAAAAAAAATTACAAAAAAAAATTACTGTCCTGTAGTGATCCAAGGCTTTATTGATCTAAGTTTAAAAAGAAAAAAAATTACTAAAAAAAGAAGAAAAGACAAAAAAATATATACTATAAAGAAGGTACGGATGTTACAAGAAGTTACGGGGACAGACAGAAAACAAAACTATTATAATTGGGATGTTTCATCCCTGAGTCTTGTGGAGATTTAGTCCTCCTCAGACTCCCTTCTCCCATCAGCTTGCATACCCGAGATGCCACTGGAATTTCATTACATTTTATGAAGTTTTATCATAAAAGCAAAGGCAGCAATATTCAAAAAAAAAATTTAAATGCTTTGAATGCAGTCACCAAGGATTACTAATTTAAAATGTACTGAATTCTAGATATTATGTACCTATCCCTTCAAGATCATGTTTCTTAAAAGATATGTTTCCAACAAAATCTCGAGTTCAGTACATTATAAATTAGTAATCCTCGATGGCTGCATTTTTTTTTTTTTTTGATATTGCTGCCTTCGCTTTTATACCCTGTATATAACATTCTGTTACATAAATATATGATATCTATTAGTTTTCCAAAATATATGTCTATGTACAGTTGCCGGCAAACTTCTTGAAATTCTTTGGCATAGTGGGGGAATGCGCAGAAGACGAAATTTGGGTCTCGTTGGTGGAAAGGTAGATGCGCAAACTTCCCCCCACTACGCCGTGGAATTTCAAGATGTTTGCCGGCTACTGTAAATGTCAACGTACTCATTGCACGTGCAGTTTTAGACATTGTGTTTGAAGTTATATGTGATACTTTTCGCCATGTATTTATATGTCTACTGTTCTTCCGTAATATAAAGTTTGTGACTTGTTTCAAACGGGAATAAAACTTTTGAGGTAGAAAGCGAAAATGTCAAAATTTCTTCAAGTTCATTCGCTTTTATACCCAGCCACGTGCAGTAAGAACATTGAAGCATGACTTTTATCCAAACATTTATTTGGAGAAAAAAATCTAAATTAAATATTTTTCAGGCAGAATATTAGGAAATATTAAAATCTGAATAATGTGTTAATCATTGTAATAGGAATATTACGAGATATATATCTTATTTTGATTTGTTTTCAAAGTTTATGCTTAGGAAAAGGTCATGCTTCAAAGTCCTCACTGCACGTCCCTATTTATACCCCACATATGCACACATTTAATCACATATTTCTCCTGTATCAACTCTTGCTTGGTATTGCGGCAACAATGCTTGTTATAAGCCTAAGAAATAGAATAAGAAATGTTGAAATTAGGCGCGAAACTAGAGTAGTGAATATCATGGATCATGGCGAAGCTAAAATGGCAGTGAGCAGGGCATGTTGCAACGCAGGATGCCACAAAATGGACTCCTAGAGTTCTGAAGTGGAGATCTTGGGAGAATAATACATGTTGGAAGATCTCAAAAGAGATGGGTCGACGATATAGCCGCCGTGGGGGGGAAGAAATGCCTACAAGAAGCAAACAGGGAAGGATGGAAGGGTATGGAAGAGGCCTATATCCAGCAGTAGAGAGATGAAGATGAGCTGATGAAGAAGATGGACCCTTCACATTAAAATCGATATAACTCCACTTTTGATATTTCCAACTGGCCTTTAGATAATAAAGATCAATTTTAGATTTAACTGCCAATGTCAACCCCACTTAAAATGTAAAAGTTTAAGATGTATAACAAGATAGAAAACTGTATTGATACATGTGAAAGATATTAAATCAAATAGGTTAAGTTGAATTTTGCACTCTTGACACATTGGTTGGCTTAAGCTAAAAAACCAATTAATAGTTGACCTTTACTTCCTCTGCTACAATGGATGATTATTTTATAATTTCTGGGTGAATATTAGGGATATTGAATACTACATACTACTTGTGTATTTCACTACACTTTAAGGTCAATTTATGAACAAGACCCTAAGTAATTAAGCAAAAATGTTGACAATTTCCACTGAACAATTCGCACAAGAGGGACACGAACCATATGATGTATTAGAATCCTGTTTGACTATCCTGAAGTAAAATTATCAGAAATAAATTAGTTTTCGTTGTGGTCATACACATTTTGTATTTAAAAGTATCAATAACCCTTAATAATAAAATGACCTATTTATGACAGTTGCCAACGTAATTAAAGTTGAAACAAAATAAACATGCGTCACAAAAAAATAAAATAAACTCTATTTAATACACTCACCTTATTAAAGTATTAACTATAAAAAAAAAACACTGAACAAATATGATTGATTTGAAAACTGATGAAACACAAAATGAAGCCAAAACAAACACAAAAGGATGCCAGACGTCAACGTCATTACCATAAAGATAAAGATAAAGAGCACAACATCATAGAAAAGAGGATAATCACAACATATAACCATAGAATAGAACATAACACAAAGCAAGAGCACAGAGAACTGGAAAAAGTAGGTACTATCTATATTATATCATCAGTGTAGGTACCTAGCTACTATATTATCTAAGATTATTTGATAACATAAATATAGATAAGGGCACGTTCAGCCACAATACTAAGCGTCGCTGCTATAACAGAGTGTAATAATAATATATTATTACACTCTGTTATACCAGAATGAGACACATTCTTACAAAACGGGGAAACACTGCCACTTAGGGAGCGTCCATAAATTACGTGGTGTGATCAGGAGGGGGGGTTAGGAAGAAGCTACGCTAGGCTACGTGGGGAGAGGGGGTGAGTCATAGTCGAGCTACGTATTTCTTTCATTTATTATATTTGTCATAATTAAAACGGTATAGAATATACGATCGATAAATTTGCGCAGATCGGTTTGCATTAATAAATGGTAGCGATCCATTGTTACGTGTATAGCAGGCTTTATGTAATAGATATAAATGTCCGCTTGCACATGAAACTGCCCCTGCTAGTGAAAAAATTGTTTTAATTTTGTTCCGTTAATGTGAACTTTAGTAATGACTAGCTAGTACCTAATGATAGCTATTCGCAACTCAAGCTTGTAGGCGGCTGTGCAAGCTCGCTAATCGGTAGATGTTGGCTAGTTTGCCCTGGGGGTTCTCTAATGAAATAAGCTTGTTGACGTTGCCTCACCGCCGATTGTAATACCGGAGAATAGGCGCGCCGTACTCCGATCCCTATCCCTGACAAGTCCTATCACTTTCCACGGGTCGGTGTTACTGACATTGGTAACCCATCTCCTCCATAAGCTATGTTTGGCCTCTTGAATAGCCTTTGAGAGAGAGAGAGAGAGAGTAAAGATCTCATATATTGTTGTACGGTCTTGTCGTATCGGTCCACGCCTCGAAGTGCGGTGATTTCCGGCGTCCACCAAGGCGTTTTTACGACCAGGTTCGCAATGGCCCAACGAAAGATCTGCGACACTGACCACAGTATGGTTAAATCAATTCCCGATTCGAGTTGGGTCTTTCGTGTCTGTTTCGTATAGGTACAGTAACCGGTAAAGATCTTGAAATTTTACGACGTAGTGGGGGGAAATTTGCGCATGTACCATTCCACCAACGAGACCCAAATTATGTCTTCTGCGCATTCCCCCACTACGCCAAAAAAATTCAAGAAGTTTGCCGACAACTGTACCCAAGTTTGCAATCTAAGTACTGGTCAAAGTTATCCCGATCCGCATTTCTAGTTTGAGGGAGTAGGGGGATCATGGCAAAATCCACTTTACGGCTACGCTTAGTTGTGTTTCCAATAATATAGAAAAACCACGAATACGTATTCGTTCGCTGACTTGATTTAAATTTATATACCATAAATAAATTTATAACCATTTGAACACTTTTGACGGAGTTTGGATTTATGTAAACATTATGATACCTATAGCGGAAGAACGAATTACCGTCTGACATTGAGATCAATTTGAGATATTGAGCTTCAATGTTAAATATTCATTTTTCGATTTCTCTGTTTCTTTGGTTCATCGCCCGCGAATTCAAGTTTTTACAGAAATGGTGATGTATGTTTTACAATAATAAAAAAACTATTTCTGATTCTGGGCACGTAATATAAGTCATTCATTTTATTTTCATTCAAACCATCAGTTATTCTAAAAAATATTACAACTTTAGGAGATGTTTGTAGGTCGATGGAAGGAAAGAACTAAATGGTTACTAATATTTCATTCCGGAGTTAAGCTCCAGGAGCAAATAAAGTTAGTAATACTTAAATGATGAACAACAGATGACGCGCGCAGTTGTGCCTGATGTTAAGGCAGGCACTCGACTATTTAGTGTAGCGTCGCCCGTATCTAAGCCAATACCATTGTGATGTCTCTAAATATAGTTATAGACACTTGTCTTCATACACTGGATGGGGCTTGCTAATAAAGGATACTCCGCGTCTCTAAACTATACGTTTATTATCTCTTTATAGCGGTATAAATGGCCTAATTTATTCAAGAAATCCAATGCTTTTGCTCGCTCGGTTTGTCGGCGGCCAGATCCCGCGATGCGCGTCCCCTCTCTTACCTAACGCTACGCGCGCATTCAACCTCGCGCACACACACGCAAAAACCCATCTTACAATCATCTGTACATCCTTAGCTCGACCTCTTTGTTCTTATGTTTACGACGCGGAGATTTTTGGGTCGGATAATAGGTACATGGCACAAGGTGGGAGATACCGCCACACAAGTACTACTAAAACATTGTTTTGTTTTCTTGTTATCTTTTAAATTATAAGGAATTTGGCTTTACCATAAAAAGAGGAATAATAAATCATCGATTCTATAATTTCTACATATCGTCGTTGTATATATAATTAAGCCTTTGTGCCGTTTAATACATTCTCAGATGAATAAATCAATTCGTCAATTTTTCATATACATAATAGAGATATACTAAAAAAAACATTGCCGTTCATCTGGCAAGTCTGCCTAGTAATTATTTAAAATATTTTTTATAAATCTAGTCTGTGCAATTATTTTTTAAAACAGTTTCATTCGTTTATCTCAGAATGTACAAAAACGACACATAGGCTTAATTATATATACAGCGACGATATTACTTTGAGCACTGCATGGTTATTTAAAAGTCGTCGGATGTTGTGACTGAACGTGCTCTAGGATCGCGTTTATATTTTTACGTATTCTACATCAGTAAAAAAAGACTTCGTCATTTACTGAGTAAATCGTTGATACTGCAAATTATTATTTAGCTTTTTGTAAAGTGCTTTATAGCGGATTGCGGTAAAGGTCATTTGGATAGAGACCATAGAGAGTGGATAATTATATTCTCTTTTCTATGGTAGAGAATTTCATTTGTCAAAGTTTGCCGAAAGGATGAAACATGTTATTATTTTGACATTATATTATCTTATCTATGATTTTGACATACCAGATATACGTCGAGTGTTGATATAACAGTTCTTTTATGTTATTTCTTTATTTATGACAATTTCGTGCGATCCTGAAAATATTTTTTAGAAAAATATATATAATGTAAAGATTTACTTACACTTGAATATCCGCAAAGTTGACACTTCACTACTAATTTATGAGATTTTCTTCCCTTGTCAATATGGATACAGACGTGAGAGATAATGCCTTAAGTATCGTCGTACGGACTTTAAAAGAACGATGTTATCTTCTACAGCGGAGACTTAAGTCTGTCGAAGAAGAAAATATACAGTTGACCCTGCAATGTAGTAAAACAGTAAACAATCATGTCTCACAGGATGTCAGTGCGCTAAATGCTACCATTGCTCGGCTAACGAAAGAGAAGTCGCAATTAGCTCAGCATGTTTTTATGGTTGCGTGTGAAAACAAGAAGCTGTGGTCACGGTTATTGATTTTAACAAAATCAAACCTTGAAGAACAAGTATCTGAAAATAGTGATAGGAGGAAAAATATTATTACGGATGAAATTTCCTCAACAAAAGATAATTACACCATTCCCCATTTAATTAGATCGCAAACATTTACTCAGGCTACTCCGAACCCTAAACTGAAACCAAGGATTGAAGAAAATGGCGACAACATCGAAGCAAGCCTTGAAGAAATATCACTGAAAGTAATCAGTAGTTTTTTGGCAGAAAAGAGTGAATTAGTTCAGCAATACGAGCAAATGGTGGAGCTGCAGATGACAAATGAAAAAGATTTGAATTTCAAATCTATCGGCTTTACCTACTTAGATGATTTAAACTCTGATGCCCTCTCTGATATCAAACGGCATACAGACAAGTTGATTGATCTGAAAAAGGAAGTGTCCCAGCAACAAATTGAGTTGAGAAATTTTATTGCGCGTATAGAGTCAATTCGAGAGCCAGGTAATTTTCGTTGTTGTGACTTATAAGTTCATAGAAATGTAATATTTATTCTGCATCCATACAATTCGGGAAGGTACAACACCTCATTACAGAACCTTCTACTAACCTAACCTTCCATACTAGAAAATTTATCAACAAAACACCAGGGGTATGCAGCGAGAACATTGAAGCATGACTTTTACGTAAACGTATATTTTGAAAAATAAATTGAAATAAAAGTCATACCTCGTAATATTTCTATCACAACTGCTCACATAATTCAGGTTTTACTAAATCATAATATAGGTTAAATATTTGATTACGATTTATTTTCCAAAATATATGTTTTTGTAAAAGTCACGCATCAATGTACGCACTGCACGCGCCTGCAAAACACGTCTTGAGCCATCATATCAGCAATATTTTTAAGACTTCACAGTTTTTTCTCTTCTGTGCAGTTCTGGATTCAGCGCCTCGTACACTAGACCTCTGACTAACCAATATCTGATGCTATCATCAATTCTTTGCACTTAACAGTTTTCAAGAATTTTCAGAAATATTAGTCGTAATTTCTTTGAAATATATTGTGGATATGACCTCTTGAATATTAATATAATAATAGTAGTTTTTAAATTTTTTTCAATTCACTTTAATTCTATTTTCAGATGAAAATCTTCCCACTTTGAACCAAAACAAAGGACCTATGGATATTGATACATCTGAAACAGAAATGCTCGATAGCTCAACCAGATGGGTCACACCAGCTAACTCCACTTCTTATCAGGACAATATGGAAGATGTTTCCACTTACAGTCATAACACTAGTAAATTTAGTCATAATATTCAAAGCATAAGCAATGGAAAGAAAATTGATGACTCTCATTCATTGATGGTTTCCAGCAAATTAAAAGTGGAAGGACCCTTAACTGGAGATAGAATTTGCCCCTTATGTGGAGAACATTTTAAACTCTCAGTATCATTTGAAATGTTCAGCCAGCATGTTGAGCAGCATTTCATAGGAGATGAAGATTATGACTCTATTGCAGAAAATTACGAAGTTGTCACTAATTCCATTGGTAATAATTTCAACTGAATGATGAATTGTGAATATTTTGGATTTCAATGTAATTTATATCTTGAAATATTTAATCGCTTTTATCATTCACAAATATTTTCTATATGGGCTTTTTTTATTTCTGCGATACATAATTATTAGAGGAGACTATTTAATATTTGAAATTCAGACATTACTAATACATATACCAAAGGGCACATATTTTAACAGTTATACATAATTGTATACTGTCATTGTGTTTTCTGCATATATTCTACACTACACTATTCTACTAAAGCAGAACTTTGATTCTTTTTGATTTGATGAAAAAAAATTTATCCAGATTGTAAAAAATGGATCATTTTACTTTCTAAGCAGAAAAAATAATGATAAATTAGTCATCAGTTTCCACAAGGAAATTGATTTAAAAGACTTGCTATACGATTGCAGAAATATGGAATTCTCTAGAAATGTCAACAAAGCTCTACACATTTTAATGTTTAGCTTTATATTGCTTAGAGGATGGTACAAAATAGTTTGAGAGATAGGAAGAGTGTTAATCAGGACAACTTGTATGTTCTAAAAGTATATAGTGATTGCAGTCATAATAACGCTAAAGTCAATACTTACATAATTGCATTTCTGCCAAAAAAAACTGTAGGTGTACATTAAATTTTTACTCACATATCATATGAAATATAATATTATTTTTACATAAAACTTATAGGTACATTATTACTAGATAATACATATTATGGAATAATTTTTTTTTTCTTTTTAATTATGGGGACCACTTCTTCATCCCTATTTAGTTTATTTCCGTTCTTCCTTGTCATTAATTCAGTTTGTTATTGAAATTAATACTTTAAAACAAACACAACAAGTTTAGTGGACTGCAATCTCTTAATTTTTATTTAAAATACAGTAGAGCCTCGATAATCCGAAAAGCCAAAAACCTACCCCTGTTCGGACTCACGGAGAGTTCGGATTATAGTATTTTAAGTAAATAAAACTGCTGTATTTTTTAGAAAATTACATTTAATGACTTGCAAACAACAAAATACATTTACTTATTTATAAACTGATTGATTTTAGCCTGGCGGGTTCTATTTATCGACCAAGAAAAAGCTTTATCTCTTAGTGTACGAAGCAATATCTTTTCGGATTTTGAGTAGAACAATCATCAATAGAAGAGTCATTTTCAGACTCACGAGTCCCTTGCGTAAGTTGGGCTATAATATCATCGTCAGTTATAGGTTCTACCAAATTCTCCTCTTCGTTTGACAGGAAGGTGGAAATGGATTTTCCGTGTACCCGCGGTTTCTGAAAACACTGATTGTGAGATCAGTATTTTCAGAAAATCATCTTCAGAATCAAAAATCAAAAACATCTTCAGCGTCAAAGCCGTTGTCGCTTTCTTCTGAACTCTCTTCTGTTGCATTGAATTATTCAGGCCAAAGAGGTTTCCATGATTTTTTTTATCGAGAATTCTTACTAATTACAGAAAAATATGGCATCAACCGCCGCCACTGCGACAGAGGGGGGATCATTAGGTAGTTCAGATTATAAAGACGTTCGAATTAGCCTACTGTACTTTTATTTAGTGCTTTGACAACACCGGGATGAAAGTAAATGATTGAAAGGAATTGTTAGCTTAAGCATCACATGTTAATAACACTTTATAATAAATATTTCTTTAAATTTTGTAATAATTTATCAAATTAAAATAATGTGTTATTTATTTTTGAATTTCTAAAACTTTTAGATAAGTATGCATCATGGTAGATAATATGTAAAAGCAAATTATTTTTAAAAATATCTTGATTTTAAATAAATAAGTAGGTAACTAAATAAATAATGGAAAGTGTATTATCTTTTTATATTAATGATGAGCTTTGAAACAAGAATTTTGAGTCCATATAAAAATGAGAATGGGATTTTTTCCAAATGGTGGACATCACTAGTACTTCGATGCTGGGCGAGTGAGGTTTTTTGGAAATCAGCAATGAATGATTTGAGAGATTTCCAGTGCAATAATTTTAAAAGGGCCACACTATTCCCATAAACATCTGTGATCTCAAGATTAGGTTATATTTAAGGACTATTGATTGGATAAATTCATTGGAAATATGAATGCTTTGTTGAATGAAATATGTATTATGTTGCTTTTAAGAAAATAATTATTTTATGAAACTTTTTGTTTCTAGGAAAAATACAATATTATAATAAGTCATATTTTTTTTTAGAATTCATTCATAAAAATCTTTGGCGATGTATCTAGGCCCTAATATAATGGAACCATTACCATATAAAAGGATGACAAGATTTTAAGGAGCCCTTTAACATTTTCGGTTTTAAAATTTTATTGCAGTTTGTAAATAAAATATTAGAATTTGGGAGATTTATGCTGAAAATACTAGTTAACATAATACTATTGTTTTCCAATACTAAATAAATAAAAAATTAAAATATTATGGTCTTGGTTACCTGCATACCTACACACACCTTGTGTGTGATATCAGTTTTTTTTTATAATATTGTTTCCTATTTTTTAATAATATTGGTTAGTTATTAATAAATTTTTTGTAAGCAGGTATAAGTTTCTGTATTTAGTACTTATTATATAATATTGTTGAAATACACTGCCAGAAAACTCATAGTTCCAGTTAAAAAAAGGTTTTAAATAATACATATTTGGAGTTAAAATATTAAATGGCTTTAATTAGAGCTTTCTATACTTATTGTAAAGCTCAGCTTAAATCATTAATTATTATTAATACATGTTTGATAATTTCTGCAGTCAAAAAATTCTGTATCAAGTTGTTTTGAATAATTGATGTACTTAGGTTATTAATAAAACCCAACGACAGAAAAAAATTGCTTGCGAATCTCATTTATTATTAGAGTATTTTAAAAGCAAAAAAAAAGTACCTACTGCATCATGAATTTATAACGTTCTATGAGATTGATTAATCAATTTTACTGTAAGTTGTAAGCCCGACTTGTAGTATAAATTTTTATTTATTTATTTGAAATCATTAATTTTTTATAATGTTTTCATAAAAATAACATGATAATCAATGTTGAGGAATTTTGTTGGATATATTTTCAGTGTTGGCTTTAAAAAGTCATTTCTTTAAATTCTAAATGAGATGTTCGGGTTTTCAGACACTTGTAGATATTTTAACCGGTCGGATGCCGGCCGTACGTAACGCAGAATGTACCCTGTCTGCCGCGCAATTTCGCGCACGATTGCTGTTTTTTAGACACTTTTTTATGACGGTTATATTCATGTAAAAATCAACAATAATCACTAAGAAGTTGCAGTTTCTGGTTTCTCAATATACAGACTTCAATAATTACATACTTATATTTCGACAATTACATGAACAATTATTACTTATTTATAAATTATGGAAATAAGTAACGAAATTCAATGTCAGAAATGTACTCACATGTGTATCGAATAAAACCATGGAAGCAATAACACTAAAGATATTGTATTTCAATATTTTCATTCTAAATATATCAAAGAATATAAAAATACTTGATTTTAACTTTATTATTAAAAAAAACACTCTTTTAACATATAAATAACACAATTAATGCGCGGTTCGAAGACGACATTTGTAATGATTTTTTGTCCGGTTTTTTGGCAAATGAGGTTACTTGACAAATAGAACTCGTTCGTTCATTCAAAAACTTGAGATGCAACCCATAATGAGCTCTAAAAACCCATAAACTCAGGTAAAATAGGACGAATTCGCATACGTGTCTGGGGAGCGCAGATCTGCACTTCGGCACATAGAGGGTACAAAGGTTTACACGCAGATCTGCGCTCCGGCACCCGACCGGTTAAAATAGGTTCTTTGATAAAGTTCTCTTGCATTTTTTGGTGGCACGTCACAAACAAGATGTTGGATGCATTTTCACACCTACGGTTTGGTGTAGTTATAATTCACATATGTATATTATAATTCTCATGATCAGTATCTCTTATAGAAATATTTCTCTTAAAATATCATTTAAAAAGAGATGCCTATTATAGTCAATTTAAAATTTTAGAGAGCAAAAGCATGTACAGTACATTTAAAAAAAACTTAAGCAACATTGGTTGTTGGGAAGGTAGAACAAGGAGGCACTTATATTTTGGATTATCAGTTTTAATGATTTTATTTTGTCCATCGAAAAACCTAGTAAAATGCATCAGGATGCGTACTCTTCAATATATAAACCTGAACATTTTTCTGATTATTTGATGCACACCTTCGAACTGTATCCACGAATTCGAGAAATGACATGTACCTCCCCAAGAAAGTATTATTTTAAAAATGTTTGTATCTTCATGAGAAGAATTTCAAGAAGTCTTGTCTCCTACGGACTTTTCAGTAACAAGAACTAATTCTCTAAACATTCCACTCCAAATACTGAAAGTAGGCACTGAACAGCACATAATATTTCGTAAGAATCTAATTTGTAAAAAAATAAATAATTGTAGAATGCGACCACTATAAATAGGCGTGTGAGGATGGGCGTCCCTGTTGCGTAACAGAAGTTGCCAGGGTGTAAATTTATTACACAATACAGAATGTCCGGTGACCGGTGCCGTAGCCTTTAACAGAAATTTGGTCGGGCAGCACTAAAGAAATTAAGCCATAATAGCGGCCGTTCTATCTGTCAAACTGCCAGACAGTAATATCGGTCGGTTATTTGCTTTTTCAGCTTCGCAAAACTCTAATACTTCATTGGCAATTGTTCTTGCACCATCCCGGACTGTTTAGGATGTTTTGGACATAATAATTCAGTGTATATTGGTAATCAAGATGTCACAGCTCCCGAGCAAATACAAAATTGTACTGAATGACAGGGCGAGGGGTTACCGCCGGGTGCGAGCGAGGCGGGTTTTAGTTCCAAAATCGCCGCACGCCAAGTTATTGTGGTCAAGCAATAATACATATATTCATACATACATAGTTTTTATTTACTCTTTGTTGTACTACTAGTTGTACTCAGATTTCTTGCATAAAAGTATGGAGTAAAATAAATCTCACCACTCCCTCCTCTATGCGCTTGATTGTCACTTGAATGAAAAAGGATTTTGTGATAATTGATTTATCGGAATATGTATTGAGAGGTATGGATGAGCAGGGTAAAACTATTTTACAGTAACTAGTAATATTTACTTTGTACCATGGAAATTAATTTCTTGTTTATGTTTAAGGAAATCAAAAATTATTTTATATTATATAAATTAAGTAAAGAAAGAAACTTGTATTTTGTACTATAATAAAAACATGTTTTTTTTTATATATAAGTTGTTTTTTATTTGATTTCAACAATTTAAATTTTATCTACAATTATTTTTCATACATGACTTAGTTCTAAATGCTAAACAAATAATAGGTAGCTTAGGCTAGTTCTGTTGGTTTGACATCAGTGGATGTAGCGGGTTGCTGTGTCGTTCTTTGAAGAAGATTTTTACTAAACCATGGCGGACGAGGTTTGGGCATCTCCACAACTCGCTTCCCTTTCCAATACTCTTCGGGCTGAAAAATTATATTTAAGTCATTATTTATTTATTTTAAGTTCAACTTGTGTTTATGGACTGTAGAAATGTTTTTGTAAAAAAGAAATGCGTAAATGAGAAATTCACAGCCTTTCTGTGATTTGGGCATCGAAAGGTCGAGAATAGGACCGGGGGTCAGAGCGGGGTACAAAGGGGACCCCAGTCAAATTTGCATTTTAATGAAGTATAATGGTTTGAAAACGTTCTATAATATAATTAAACTAATTAACTTTGTTTACACCACTAAAATTTATTTGGTCAAACCAAACGGTTTCGGAAACGACGTTCCTTCGTCGTATACTTAATACTAATTGAACTTTACAAAATTATAAACAATCCTACTTCAGTGTTAAGTGTCTAAATGGTGGTAAATAGTGGGGGGTGCGAAAGAAACAGGTGATAGGGTGAAAGGGAACATATTCAAAATAGGACTGTAAGTTAAATTTTTTTGGTTGTTAATAATAGATTCATTATTATTTATAGCTTTCTTAATCTCTAGGGCCTGTAAATTATTAAGGCGTCTACTTATACTACCAATGTGAAGAATGTTGACCCCTGTATTTTTATCAAAACTATGGTTCCTCTCAATAATATGATTGGCAATAATACAAAGGAATAATAGCAATAATACGAACGTTTCCGAAACTGGTTGGTTTGACCAAATAAATTTTAGTGGTGTAAACAAAGTTAATTAGTTTAATTATATTCATAATGAATAACCAAAGTTATAGCAAAATACAACAGTTCTATAATATTTTTAATTATATTTATTATACAATGCGGACAAAATTCTAGAAAAGTTAATATTATGACATCTCTTAACTCACGAGCATCTGACTGACAGAAGCTTTGAAAGCAGAATGAAGCAACCGCATCGTATAGAATATTGTCATATATACAGCAAAACCCCGTTCATTCGAACACTGACAATTAAAAAATTTTAAAACCCACAAGTCCCAAAATGCTAATTTCATACCAGATTAACCCCAATAATTCGAAAACCCCGGTAATTCGTAATTCAAACTAACTTTTAGCCCCTTGTGCCATAAATTAATACATTTCAGTTCATATAATTCGATTTTTTTTTTAAATTTGACAAAATTTAAAAAATATTTTGATTTTTTTGCAAGTGAGAACAAGAAATACATATATCAATATTGGATATTTTAGTAATATAAATGTCGCAGTCTTCGTATTAGCATAATAAATATTGCATTTTCAAAATGATTTCTGGAAATATGCAAAAATACAGACTTTTTCACTGACTTTTTTCATGAGTTTCACGATTTTGGTGAATTTCGCAATCGTATTGCAATTTAAATTTTTTTTTGTACCTTGAATTTTAAATTAACAATTAACGAGGTTTTACTGTATATCTATGGGCGAAAGGAACAGCTGAATAAGTTAAAAAATGCAGATTTTCAGGAGTCAGAACAAAATTTGAAATTTTACAAAATATCTCTTAAATCCTTTGTTATTTTTATCTGATTTTTACTCCAGTATTGTTTTTGAACAATAACGTTGAACTAAGTTGACTAATGTCGTATCTTTACAAATTTTAAAAATAATTAATAATGTTATTTGTCATTAAAATTTAAAAATAGTCGCATCTATATTATAATTGTGCTGCAAACGGTGTTCGTAATGCACATGTTTCCTTTGCCAAAATAAAAAATCCAATTCATATGTTTTTTTTAAAAAACGAGGTTTACATTCATATTAAAATACATTTAGATATAATTTAATGTGAAGAAATATTATATGCATTATTTTGTATTCCAGTTACTTCAAAAATTACATTTATTTATTGGAAATATGGATTGTACATATTTTCTTCTATCAATTTTATTTTTACTCCTGGCAAGACATATCGATTTTGAATTTGACAAAATGATATTTCAACTTTGAATTTGACATAAGTGAAACATTTTTTTAAATACATATTCATATTCTATAACTATCAAAATATTGAATGATGTTCTTTTTTTATATATTTAAATTACAATATACAGCTAATGAATGCGGAATGCTTAACCAGCATCTAATTGTTGTGAATATTCATTTCGAGGTTAAAAAACCAATGCTGCCTTATACGTGAATGAACGCTTTTGAGATTAAAAAATCCATGCAACCTTTAATTCTTACAGTACTAGTTTTCTGACTCATATAAATTTTCCTTGCTAGATATGTATCTAAAGAACAACTCTGCACACTTAACTCAAAACTCGATTTTATTGACTCATTAAGTTGTGCTCTGTACTGGAATGGGATTGTTAAAATGTACGTATTTATGCATATATTTCAAAAAATCATTTGAAAACGCAATATTTATTGTTTTAACACAAAGATCATGACATTTCTATTGCTAAAGTACATATTGACGTATTTGCAGTTCTCCCTTGTAAATTTTTTTTTCGTGTCATCAAGAAAAGCTTATTTAATCTTCACTTCATTTTAACATTCGTTTCCACCTTTATTCCGGCTCAGACCAACACAAGACAGTTATTAGAAATTCAATCCCAACAAGAATAATTTTGTTCTCTGTCTGTTCATATATTCCTTTAATGTCCATTTTTTTGAGAATGACAAAAGGTCCACAGACATTTGGAACAACAACAAAAGGTCCATGGACATATGGTCTAATGACAAAATATTCACAGATATTTGGTCCATAGACAAAAGATCCACGGATATTTGGTTCAACGACAATATTCCACAGATGTTTGGTCAAACAATAAAAGGTCCATGGACATTTGGTCTAACGACAAAAGTTCCACAAAAATTTGTATCAATGACAAAAGGTCCATGGACATTTGATCCAACAATATGCCCACTGAAAATTGGTAAAACACAAAAGGTCCATGGACATTTTATCCAATGAAAAAAGATCCACGAAAATTTGGTCCAACGACAAAAGATCCATGGGAATTTGGTTCAAATACAAAATGTCCACGACAAAAATCCCATGCGGCAAAATTATAAAGTTATTATCTCAATACTAATGTTGCTTGTCTGTCCGTAATTGCCTGTAACGTCCATAAATTCTTTTTAAAAAACTTTTATTTTTTATTATTAACCCATTGCCCGCGGGCGACTCATATATACGACTCGTATACTCATACACATATGAGTCGCGCCATACGTGCCCACAGTGTGGACGACTCATATTTGAGTCGCTGAGTTTTGCTCGCTATTGCCGTGTACACGTGCATCGTAGAGCGGTAAAAATGGTTTAAAAAATATCTTGGATCTTTATCCTAGCGACATCTTTCAATATTTGTCAAAGATTGTTAGTGATTTTATAAACAAACCGAAATAATAAATGTTAAAATTTTATAAACAAACCGAAATAAACTAACGCAGCAGAAAACGATTCAGTTATTCAAAATCTCCCGCCGGTATCCGTGCGTATGAACAAAGACTGCGTATCTCAATAGAGTTCTGCACGGGGCTTTTTTTAGACAAAATGAAATATTATCAGACACCAAAATAAATCGATTCATTATTCATTCTCAAGTGATTTTTATGTTTGTGATAGTTTTAATGTTTAAAAATAATAATTGAATGATTATATTAAAAATTATTTGTGTTAAGAAAAGTGCGATTTTATTCCAACTGAAAATTGTTGTATAAAAATTGTTTCAATTGATAATTAAAATCTGTTGAAGTAGCAAGGAATTAAAAGTTTTTAATAAAAACAAATATGTGCCCTTATTTAAACTTCCAGTATCAAAAATAAAATTAGAAAACAAATTCAGTTTATATGTTAAGAATGTAATGTACCACTGTGTGCCAAAAATTGTTTCAAGGGGTATCACGATTTGAAAAAGTTTTAAAAATATTATTAAGATTTTGTGAATTGTAAATAGTGTTAAAAATCAGTGCCCGCGCAAAACACCACTTCACTCTGGTGCATCGCCCAGTGTTATGTCCTATGTCCTCCCATATTAAATTTTGTTTACGTTATTTTCTAAATATTTGAAAGATTTCAGTGTTCGTTTGTGTCCTTGAAGATTCTTGAATACCTTACTCATCGACTGATTATAAACAATTATGTAATAAATTTAGAGCGTTATCTTTGTTTAAAGTCATAAAATATAATGCCGCCAAATAGCGCTGCGTATGAAAGATGTCAGATATATTTTTTAATGCGTGGAATGGGTTAATACATAAATACTTATTCTTTATAAACTGACTACATAATAAGTATGTAGAGTGTAGAAATAATAAGTAAGGTAGTACTGAAATGATAAGAAAAGTATATTAAAAAAAGTTTTAAAAAAAATAATCAAAATAAAGAGGAATTCAAAAACAAGAAAAACAATTTTAAGCGCATTCAGGTACGAAGAATTAACGCAAACGCAGCAAACAAAAACTATCGGCACATATCAAGGCAGCCAACTGAAGAAAGAATGCATAGGATTCCCGATTTTTGGGAATCGCAACGTAATATGTATAAAAAGAGAGCATTCGGTAGGTAAACTAAACTATTATTTTCAACTATTATCATTCAAAACAGTTCATTGAGAACTAAAAATAACACGTCCAGTGCTTAAAACGCCTATTACTGCCCTTCCAAGCTAGAAGGCAGTAACTAACAAAAAATTCAAAATGTAGTTGTGCATGCCATCTGGTGAATAATTTTGTTAATTTTCTTAATATCTCACTCAAACGGCATTTTTATCAAAAAAAACTGGAAAAAACTGATAAGAAAAAAATGGTCATCTACAAAAACAACTCTAAAATCTTAGCAAAAGAGCAGTAAATGTGATTTTCTTAGCTAAATGGCAGTAAATGCAGATACCTTCTGTAGTTGCTGCTTTTTTGCTAAGAAATATATCATATTTAAATTGTTGACTACTTCATGTTTATCGATCTGTCAAAATAATCATACAATTCTGATCGAGTGTACGGCGGTAATAGATTGTTGTTAGCCCTAAAAACCCATACAAGTATATATTATTAGTGGTATTACATTGATACAGATATAATTTTTATTAATAAGTGCTTAGAATGTCGTCAAGAACAAAACAAATTGTTAAAATGGCGCTGGAAATGCAAAATGAAAACAATTCACCAAACGGTCAAATTCCTTTACAAAACTCTAAGTATTAACATAATTGATAATAATATTATTTATGAATAATATTTTATGTTAAATTTGTGATGACGTATTACAATATTAAATACATAGAATTAATTAATTTTATGTCAAAAATATACAATAATTTTATTATACCGCCGTAATTATTAATAATCTCATGCTTTTATATTTTGTATACTTCGAATCGTATTTTTACTTTAAAAATCTAATAATGCCTTCCTTCTTTCAGCATCAAATTATTCTGAGAATATTGACACCAAAATGGTTATGTCGATTATTATGTATCTTCGGAGAACTTATCGGATTGTCGACTGGAAATTAATGATATCACTTTAATCGAAAATTTTACATTTGTGGAAACTAATGATTTAAATATTGCGTTGACAAAACAAACGCTACACCATGAAGAAATGTTATTGTCGATAATTCCAAGTGCAAATAGATTATCTCTTGTCAGTCAGATATATGACTCTGTTCAAGATGTGTTGATGATGTTCAAGATCTAAATTTTGAGTTTGGTGAATGAAAAACGCAAAAAAACTAAAATCAAATGTAATTAATTAGTTTTCACCACTTTTGTATTGAAAAATATCAACATGTTGCAGAGCCCATGGCCTCTTCATCAGGATACAATTGTATTTAAAAAAATCAAATGGTTTAGATAAACCATTTCTACATTACCATTTCTGTACATGTATCTAATTATTAATAATAAAGAAAATATTAATTTTGTAATGAATCACGTACCTATGTTATACCAAATAAATATTTTTTTATTGAATCCTGATTTTAAATATCCTATGAGTGCCTAGCTGAATGAGCAATCTTCAAAGATTCTTAGAAACAAGGCAGTAAGTACGTAGTTACTGCCTTGTTTCTAAGAAAGTTTACACTATCATTGAAGCAAATTCTAAGGTAGAAGGCTTTTATTGATTTAAATATTTAAATTCAATTATTTTATGTCTCATTCAGGTATTATCTTATTTTTGACGTAATTTTACATTCAAATATATGAAAAAAATAATTAAAAAATTCAACATACGGCGAAAAAACTCACAAAACATAAAACTCCAATTATCTCAGAACTTTGCAAAATGTAGTTACTGCCTTCTTCCTTGGAAGGGCAGTATAGGCGTTCTCTCACAAATATTCACTGTATGCTGAAAACACCTATCGGCGTTCTATCGTACGAGGGTTGGTACTAATCAATACATCATAGTTGGGTCAGTCTAATTCTTTTTTTGCATTCGCTTCGTTTATGAGCATAAAGTTCGTTCACACTGGAATGTTTTCATGTTATTTTTTTAATTTAATTTGTTATTATATTTTCATGTAAATATATATTTTTTAATTTGCGTAGAAAAATACTTTTTATTGTGTAATATCAATTTTTCTGTAGTACCGTTTTTATTTTTGAATTTGTCTTCAAAGTGTAAAGACAATTTTTACGTCGTACATAAATTTTGGGTCAGTTATATTTTTATATTTGTCTAGAACAGACATTATGTTTATGTTTATGTTAATCTATATATGGCGCCTTTTGCGTAAGAGACGCTTCAAGGGCGCTTTACAGGTGCGTTGCACCCTGAATGCTTACCGTATCTAATTTCTCTCCTTCATAAAGAACGACAACATCCTCGTCTACAGGGCTTAAACCCAATTCCTGTTGAATGGCATCTTGCATTTCTTGTGTTTCTAATTTCACTTTATTGTAACAATGTGCTGAAAAAAAAAATTATGTAAAAACAATAACATGGAAATACAAATATCTCTTGTGAATGACAAAAATATTACATAGAATGTACAATAAGTTAGGAAGGTTCAAGTAGCACCAATTTTGTTAATTTTTTTTCCAAGCGTAATAAAGGGTTCTAAATGATATCAAATTTTGGCACTAGCAAGTTTAAAAGCAGTTATTTTAAATTAAAAATGATACATTTTTGACACTAGAAACCATAGAAATTGAATGTTTGATCATTCACCATAGATTATAAAAAAGTAATATATACACAAAACAGGCAGTGGATTATTTAAAGAGGTGTGCAGATTATTAGACTTGTACACAAATTTGCATGTTTTTCATCTTAGGAGGTAATTTTAACACCCATTTTATAATTTATTTATCTAACTGTTTTTTATTTAATTAGAGCTATGTTAACTCTTTGTTTTTTTACATGGAAACCATGTTTTGAGATTTATTTTGTTAATGGAATCATTATTGCAAAATGTCACAACTTTCAGTGCTACCCGTGTAAGCTAAGTTTGTTGAGTTTGGAAGGCATTTTTTGCGATTTCAGAGGTTTGTGTAGTATAATATTGTAATAATTTACTTAATTATCTACTGTGGAAGATATTTCACGCATTTTTAATGTTTTTAAATACCACTGTACCACCCGTTCAGTTGTTTTTTGACACGGTGAAAAATTTTTATGCCATGGGGAAGAGAAGTGACTTATTCCCACGAAAAGTGGCAAAAGTTAGGCTTTTATTGCATGAAACGAAATGAAAAAAAAAAAAAAAAAATATATATATATATATATATTATTAAACATTTTTTTTTTCATTTATTTAAAGAAACGAGTCCGTAATATTTAATACAAAATAAATAAATGAAATAAAGAGAAATACACAAATATCAAATAATAAAACTGAAAAATTAAATGCTGGAACCTGGATTCAAACCACGGACCTCTGTGTTTCGCGCACAGCGTGTTACCAATTTCACTATCCCAGCGACTTAACAAGTCGTCAATATTTGATAGTTATATGTTTCTCTTTGAATTATTAATTCACTTATTTATATTATTCCATTTTTATTCGGGAAGTAATCGACTGATTACGAGAATATCAAACGAAGCTTTGACGTCTTCTCGCTAGTCAATTTCCGAACAATGGAAGTATTCTTTGCTAAACTGCAAATAAAGTATGGTAGTGATGGAACATTCATGCACGATAGGGCTCCCTGCCACAATGCCAGAGTTATCCACAAATAACCTCAAGATATGCAAATTCCAACACTTCCATCACCTGGAAATAGCCCTGATACGAATCCTATCAAAAAATTGTGAAGAAAGAATTGAAGAAAAAAAAGATAACCATCAAGCAAAATCTCACCGAGGAACTTATTCATGTATGGCATCACAGCCGAGAAATAAAAAACAGCTGCAAAAATTTGGTCCACAGCATGCCACTAGAATTAAATTTCTTCTAAAAAACAAAGGAATGTTCACCAAATACTAGATATAAGCCACTAATGTAATTACAGTAATTATATGTCATTTAAGTTTGAAAACAATGAAAAAATTGTTTGAGTCTAATAATCTGCATACGTCTATAGGTAGAAGGGTCTGTGTCTAATCTAAAAAAAAATATTCATTGAAGAAAAATAAATTACGTCATGTTATGGTTTAGTGGCAAGGCAGTCGTGGGGGCGTTCTACAGGTTTGTGCCCCCGTATACTCGCCTGCTACAGCCTTGTTAAATCTTATTAAAAATAAAAATAAATCGTTTGACACAGAATCCAACATAAAAAGAATTGCCTTTTAAATATCAAATAATAAGCATAAAACAACAAATATTTTTGGGAACAATTATCTCCAAATTAAAATACTGAATGATTTTTTCTCAGCTAATGCGGGGCATTCATTATACTGCATGGCAATTCGCCGCACTGCGCCGGCGTAACGTAGGATCATGGGTATAGTTGATATGAAAGATAGTGAATTTTTATGGTTTATGGTAAAAGTGATTTGGCATTTTATATGAATAAAATAACAAAAACATTTCTATGGGCATCTACGGCGTGAAGTGTAAAAAATGTATAATTTTTTAACCTAAAATAACTGCTTTTAAACTTGCTAGCGCCAAAATTTGACATCATTTATGTAATCAGGACCCTTTATTACGCTAGGAAAAAAAAAATGAACAAAATTGGTGCTACTTGAATATTCCTAACTATAGCCGACACATATTCTGCGTTCACATCTCTTTTTTTTAAATGAAAACAAAATACCATACTAATGGGTCCCATTTTACTAACCCTCGATAAATTTATTTGACGTTGAGTTGAATTCTGATAATTGACCACTAGAATTAACCAGCAGCACTGTTATGGTATCTGATTTGTTTTATTACAGAAGAAACAATTTAAAAAAACGGGCTATAGTTAGTAATACAAAAGAAACACAAATTTCATTATTTTATTTTTTCCCTGGTGTAATAAAGGGTCCCAATTACATAAATGATGTCAAATTTTGGCGCAAGCAAGTTGAAAAGCAGTTATTTTTAGTTTAAAAATGATACATTTTTGACACTTCACTCCATAAATGCCATAATAAAATATATGTTTTTGCCAATCACAAATCACGTTATTATCTTCCATTTATTTATTTATCTTAATAATTTAGTTCCACACATAATGTTGTGTGGGCTAATACATGATTTCACTTGGACATGCTGCATTCCATCTAATCATTTAAAAGTTTTTATAATATAATTTTTGCACTTCAGTTTAAACCTCCTTATATTCTCCATGTCAACTATACGATCCTGCATTACGCCGGCGCGGCTTGCCATGAAGTTTAATGAATGCCCCGCATTAGCTGAAAAAAAATCATTATGAATTTGGAGATTATTGTTCCCAAGAGCTTATCTCCGTTTTTAACACAAAACTGGCCTTTTCCCTACCGGATACGATAAAGAAGGATAATTTTCTATGGTTTCTTGGTTTCTTAATTATCTATGGTCAAAAATGTTTCGTTTTTAACTTAAAATAACTGCTTTTAAACTTGCTTGCGCCAAAATTTGACATCATTTATATAATCAGGACCATGTATTACTCCAGAGAATTTTTTTTTATGTTTCGTTTGCATTACTAACTTATTCTATATAACATATAGTTACGTTAACCCAAAACCACCCTTCGTTTTTCCACTAGGAGAACCAAATTTTTAGCTAAAATTGTTAAAATTGGAAGTGGACTAAACCAAATATACATTATAAAGAAGAATTATATGTAATGGCTAATTAACTGAAAATTTTAGAGATGTTTTAATCATCAAACACATTGCAAACATTACCAATAAAAATATCTATGGCACAATCAAGAAATGGTTCCCGAGGTGTCGAAACCTATCAGTGAAAGGTTTCTTAATGAAACATCTCATTATCAGGTATAATCAATGAGCTGGAGTCAGTGAAGACTTTATATTTGGGTCAGTTTGGCAACAAATAAGACAAACATTCACGTGATTCTTATATCACTTAAGTTTTTCACGTTATTTGTAATCTTACTAATTTTGTTAACAAGCTAAGCAATATTAAAATACTTACCACAAAGAATTCCAACTATATGATGGTGTCCACATGTAATGCAAACTTTCAAATTTTTCTTAGGTACAAGTGGTTTCCAAGCATATTTTGGATCGCCGAATTTTCTCATCCACCTCTTTTCAACAGTTCTTCGAAATTTGGGAACTGCAAAAAGATACCCATCTCCGATAATATCTTTGAGGGAGAATGGTGTACCTTTATTGTGGTCCGTTGTGTGATGTGATAAAGAAACACAAACAGCTTCTATAATGAAATTAACATCACAATTATGAGCATTATTAACATCACAATTATGACCATGCCACTAATAGATCAAATGCAACACTGATATATTTGAGGTTAACGCTTTTGAAACTGTTTAAATAAATCGACAATGGGATTTTTAATTACAATACCTGGTGGAGGCAAGTGGCGTCCGAAAACTGTCAACATGAAAGCCCTTTCGGCATTTTGTATTGCTAAGGATAACCTATTCAAAATCGAGGCAGCCATTTTCCCGATTTTGAAGTTTAGTGCATGTTTATTCTTATCTATGGTTTACAGTGACATAATTTATCTATGGATATAATGAAAAATGAAAATGTTGCCAGTAATTGACATAAATATACTAAATAAAAATGTTTGTATGTCAGTAAAGCCATGTATTCACTAGGGGACAAATCGCGAAACATTCCGCTCGGCATGTCGCATCAACATCTACGCTCATATTTCGGGGACAATGACGCGGCCATTTGACGTGTACACACCGGGACTCGCATATCTTGTCGCGGAAATGTCACCTGATGAGCTTATGTTGACAGCTGCGGTATCTCGTTTGGCGAAAACGGGGTTCCGCGCAATTCGAAATGTTTTTTTGGGTCGCAATTTCAAATTTAAAAACAAGGTCCTTTTTGCAAATAATTATTGTTTTCCAGACGTCGCGGAAATATATCGCCTTATGAGGTTATGATGATAGCCGCGTATCTGTTTATGTTAATGAGTTTATCGAAAAGTAAGAGGAGAAAAAAGAGGAGAATGCGAAATTATTTACTGCAAAGAGAAAGAAGGACGGACATCGGAAAAGGACGGATATGCGATCATCGATCGATATAGCTCGATGAGTTCGAGAACGATTTCGTTTCCCCGCATTGTCATCTTGACAGATACAGCGCATGCGTATTCACTTGTAAACATACCACGTGGTACTGACGCTCCGCGGAATGTTGCAGTGAGTACGCTCGGGTACCATGCGCATGGCAACGTTGCCACGGCACGTAGAAATGCCGCGCTATGTTGTGCGCGAGGTCGCGGAACAGTGCACGACGTTGCAACGTTACGTAGACTCTATGCCGCGCGTGCTGTTGAGGGACAATTTGTCCCCTAGTGAATACATGGCTTAAATCAACTCTCATCGTGTCAGATTGCAATGGCATTGGCATCTGTTAGAAAAAATCTACAGTTTTCGATGGTGTGGACGAAAATTTTCATTTGGGATATAAACGATATATTGATAAATATACAGTGAAATATTCGATATAGATTCTTAAAATAATTGTTTTATTTACTATACTAAAACTCCTTTAAATTAAAACTAATACCCTTGTAAGTTTCATCATCATTGTCTTCATCCCCTTGTCCTAGTAGGGTCGAGGGCACAAAGACTGACAAGATGCTTCCATATTCGCCTGTCTTGCGCTATTTTCGCATGAGTCAACCAGTCTAGACCCATTCTATTTTTTTGTTGCTTCTTCCAGCTTAAACTGGGGCGATTCACCGGCCGTCTTACTTCCGGGGTTGCCAAGAGGATTCTTATTGGTATTCATTCCTCTGGCATTATTAGCCCTGTATGTTTGGGATCAATAACTCTACGCGGATTATCCATATTATGATTACTTCTAAAACAATGCATGTAGTGCGCACATTATCATCGGGAAGAAATAACGAAGTAGCACGAAAAAATTAAAGATAATTTAAAAATACATTAAGATATTATTTAAAGTATAGAAATATTGTAAACATTATTTAATATTCGAGTCACTTCAAGAATGGCATACATTTAGAATACATTTTAGTGATGGTATTTTAATCTTAATTTAAATAATTAATTGATGACATTTTTATGATGACACCCTAACCGATATTTGAGATTTACATCTGATTTTATCGATGATTGGCAACTGATTTTTCGCAATTCAACAGGCAACTATTGGTATTAAACTGCAGTTATATCTCAGTTATCAGTCATTGGTACATCAGATACATATCTCAAATAATTGTACCAAATATATCCGGTTAAAATAATGGCTTGACCATCACTAAATCACTGTACATATTTGAAATATTTTTATTAAATTTTTTTTGCAAGAATTTCCCTTTTATTTTTGCAAAAGTGCCCGCGCAGTGATCATCACTAGTCGCGAAGCAGCCATCATAGCCAACAACATGGCCTTGCAGCAAGTAAACACCGCATAGCAACCACCATCGGCCGCGAATCGCTCACCATAGCCGCTCCCAGGGCCTAGCCGACGCCAATGGCCACGCAGCAGCAACAACCAAACGTGAAGCGGTCACACAAGCAGTAAGTACATATCGTAAGTATAGTGAAGTGGGACCCACCACAGACCCAGGGCAATTCTACAAGCAAAAGCTCCCGTATCGGCCCTACACTTTCGCCATCCAGTTTGGCATTGTTTTAATGCTAAATCAGTTTCCCCGCTACGCCGCTGATGATGCAAGCACTCGTGCGACGCGGCGAGGAAACTGCACTAACCACTTCTCTGTCTCTGGAGTGCATTACGAAAAACAATTTATTCAAAGAAAATAACAATACATAAAAATAAAATCACAAGTAAATAACAAAATATAAACAAAAAGCAGAGAAATACAAGGAAAAGAAAATAACAAAGCATAAATATCAAATATCAGAAAATAACAAAGCATGAATATAAATGAAGCAAAATAAGACAAAATATAGAAGATACAACAAAATACATAAATACATTGTATGCAAAGGAAGAATAATATATAATGTGTGTGGAATACATGAATGAGTATTGAAAATACATGGGTGACAGCTAATCAGGAATGAGAAATAATTACAAAAACTGTACCGTAGAGACAGTATCGAGTGCAAATAGTCACTCCCCTGCGGGAAAAAAAAATACATCACAAACCGGCAGACAACATCCTTGGTAGTAAAGAAAACTAATAATATTACAATTAAAAACATTTTTAAAAAATCAGTAAAACAGCTGGTAAACAGAAGCGGCTGGTAATACGCAGAATAAAAAAGCATTATTAACAGTATGCATCCTAAGTATAATACCGAAGTGTATATATCGAAGTGACCACCAGAATCACCCGCTGTACCTAGCAGCAAGCAATTGACAACAGCCAATTTTCAATTGTTATCAGTCAATTGATTGCAGATATTAACGGACGCGGAGCAGCCACAATCGCCCGCAAGGTGGCCACTCGTAGAGGCGAACAGTAGGTAATACAGTAGGGATGGGCGTTGAATGGACGGACTAGTTGAAATCAACCGTTGACGTTGCATCGACGCGTCGACCGTTTACGTTTATCGCATGGACTAGTTGAATTCGTAGACGGTGGACAGCGGACGCCATGGTCGGTGGACGATTCGAGATTAACGCAATGCAAAGCAACGAGCGAGAGCAAGACAAAACGTCTCCGCTTATTTCTCTCTCATCTATCGCTGTCGACTTGTAGGGCATTGCTTGTAGATGCCATAGACGTCATAGACGGCTCGACGGGTAATTTCATTTCAACTCTAAAGTACACTACCATAAAGTGCAGATCTGTGTACACGAACTAAAGATTTGAAATTTGAATACATGCGTAGGGCGAGATAGGCTTAATAAGCTATTATCTATTATTTTTTACTCGATTTTTTGTGATGTCACGTGCGACGATTCGGTGAATTCCCAATTTTACGCTGTATAAAATAAAACAATTCTGTTTAATTATTTTATTTTTTATTGAACTAATATATTTTACTGCTTACACCTGATATTGTTGTGTACACCTACTTCTTTCTTTATTATATATAGAAAGAAGTATATAAAACAATATGTAAAAGCCTATAATGTGCGTAAACAAATAAATAATAAAATATTTCTTTTTACATATAAGCACAAGTAGCGGTTTTACTTTCCCCGAAACTATATTCCTTCGAGCTTCTTTAAATTTAAAAAATTAACGTCATAAAAATAGCCATCGGTTGAGCCGTCGAGAAGCGTCGCGTTGAACCGTAGACAGTTGACCATCGTCCCGATGTTTAGATAGAACGTCCGCGACGTCCGCGTAACGAAGTTGACGCGTCAACTAGTTGACGAATTCAACTAGTTGATCGTCTCGTCGATGGATGGACGTGGACGGTCTCGTTTCGTCAACGGTAAATACGTCGACGACCCATCCCTATAATACAGCTGCCAGTTTAGTCTGCCGCAGGGCCTGGCAGCAATAGTCTAGCGGCTATTGCCGAATGCTTTATCTGTTATTTTGTGTATAATGACAAAACAGCTAAAAAAATAATAATGTTTCCCACTTTTTCGTGTTTTAAAAAGAATTTTAATTAAAGGATACTAGAATTTATTTATTCACGGATTTTAGGAAGAGAAAAAAAGATTAAAAAAAAATAAATTATAATCAGTCGTTTCATCAATAGAAATAATAAATTTTAAACTAAAACATAGATTTTTCCTTTAATCAAACAAACTATTTTGGCAAAAATCTAAGCTTTTTTCTCAAGTTTTTCTAATACTGCTACTCAAACATTTATTTTATAGTTCATAGTACCTATTGGAATTTAGAAATTAATAAATATTTGAATTTGACTTCAGCTAAGATATTGCATCTGTTACAGAAACAACCTACCCCAGTATTTTGTTATCATTATCAAATCTCCTTACTATTTTTCGTAGTGGCCACATTATAAAATTGACGTATATTCTACATGCTCTTTGAATATCAACATGGCGCTCTGCGATCAGCTGTGAGTGGGGATGTGAATGTGGACCGCGCGATGATAGTTTGTGATCAGTTCATAACAGTTTTGACTATGGCGTGTTTAGGGTCTAGTAGGCTTTGTGCCCGTGTTCAAGAGAAAATTTTGTGTCAGTTTACTCAAGCAGTACCGCTTAGGAAAAAAGCTGCCACACTTGTGAAAATCAAACCTCCCGGATTTCAATTGTCGAGGAGCCTGGTTCAAAGCTGTCAGGTTAGATTTTCAATCTTACGATTTTCCCGGTTTTTGGTGTTTCAAAAACGTTCTATATAATATTATATCGTTACTTGGGTGAGATTTAAATGAAGTTTATTTCATTATTTTGAATTTTATTGCATGTCCTGTTCGCACGGGCTCTATTCACATCGATTACATAAACGCTATTAGATGTAGGTTCATTCATATATTTTTATGCACATGATATCGTGTGAATCTAATTTTTTAGAATTTTGAGATAACTCGTCGTGTGTGTTGATGTTTTTGTGACATGGAAAGTTGATTATGGTGTGTGTGTTTTATAAAATTAATATAATGTTCATTTACTACGTTACGTCGCCCGCCTCGAACGAAAGTGAAATCTATCGAAAAAGTAATGCAATGACTCTCTTTAATCGGCCAGGCATTATAACTGGACTGCCCGGCGGTTCGCGTTCGCGAAACTTTGAAATGATTATTACATTTTCAACTTTTACTCACGGACGGTTCACGTTTCTTCGTACCGACTGATAGATAACTCGAATAAAACATTCCACAGTACGCATACCTCGTGCACACGCAGAAGCGATCGTTTTATTTCTGTGATGTTAACCTTTCAAATCGACTGCTTCATTAATAATGTAATTAATAAAATTAAGTGTTTTGAAAAAAATAGTACTATTTCTTATTTCATCGCTCCCAGTGTATGATAAACGATCCTAAGTAAGCAGGCGTGATTATTGCTAAATGGCATCGATATAGCATAGCAAGTTTCATTTAAGAAAGACAATCGAATTGGTATGTGTGTAAGCCGTGCGTACGACGCACATTGCTTCGTTGTGTTGGTGTTTACGGGTATAAAAACCAACACAACGAAACATTGTGCCTCGTACGCACGGCTTACACACACTAATTCGGTTGTCTTTCTTAAATGAAAAGAGGTCTATAAGTTAATCGTATATAATTAATAAAATAAGTACATAACGCAGAACGCAGAGCAAACTGCAAAAAAGGTTTTGATGTAGGTGTCTAAGTACATACCTACTACCAAAGGCATAATCTGTTCGCGGATAAGGAATGCGCAAAACTGGCGGTGGCATTAATGTAATTAATATTTTTGGTGTGTAGTGATAAGGGCTTACCTTTTATCACAAGGTTTATTGGTTTAACAAGGAGCGACCGTGAGTGTGTATTTGTGCAATCCCTGAGAAGCTAGTATTTACGCATTTATATACATTGCTTCTGTGACACACCTGTTGATATTTCTCAACACTTTAGATTGACTTAACGCTTTATTATGTAGACCACGCTTAATAGTTTTCTGGACATACCATGTACGATTCAAACATGGTTAGGTACGTTTAGTTTGAGTTTCTGTTAAAATGTACAAAACATGTTTTCAATGAGATTACGCTTGGTGTATTTGGATTTTTCGGCAGTTTTTCTAATATTTTATGTATACAGCCTGAAATTTTTGTCATCCAAAATTGTGGCATTTATATTTACGTTGTTGGGAAGAGGTAGCCAAGAAAATATGCTTTAGTAGCTAAATAATAAATTTTTTACTGTGTCTAAACTGTCTTTTGAGAAAAAAACGAACCATTTTATATTGATATGGATACTAACTAACTTTATTTAGATACCCTCTATACTGAAGAGCAAAAATATTTATTTTTAGAGGAAAAAGCTTTTTTGCATTCGATGTGCGTCGTCGAATCACATTCTAACCAAATCTCGGCTTTTAGTCTGTTTTGAAATCTATTATTTTATATCCACGTCGAGTTCTAATTAAACACTTTATTTATTATTATTGAACATAATTTAAACACTTCGTAAATGCGTTATCGATTTCATAATGGCTATGTCTGTGATATAATACGTGTATATTTGACCAACATGTGTAATGAAATACAGCGCATTGCCAAAAAAGATTTTCGCTTTTCAAATTTTTGTCTGACGGCACGTGTTGTTCAGGGTTTATTTTAGATTCAATGACAAGAGACATGTATATTTTTTAATAAAACCATTAAAGGTACGGATGCCGTCAAACTTCTTGAAAATTTTTGGCGTAGTGGGGGAATGCGCAGAAGACAAAATTTGGGTCTCGTTGGTGGAATGGTACATGCGCAAATTTCTCCCCACTACGCCGAAAAATTTCAAGATGTTTGCCGGCTACTGTAGGTTATCTTTAAGTGCTTAAAACGAAGCTACGCTTAATTTACGTACGTGTAGCTTATAGCGAATTTGTGTATTGTAATATTTTTTCGCTTAAAAGTTCATTCTTTATTTAATATCGAGTTTTTAATTATTGTACATCAATTTTGCATTACCTAAATACCACTCATTGGCATTGAATATATGCCACTCATATGATTTAGCACTGCACGATCAATTTATTCCTATGTCCACAAAATATTTTTTTTCTTCCACTTAAATCGAAATTTCCCCTTCTAATGGGAGAATTTAGTATTTTTTTTTATATAGTTTTTGAAAAAAAGTACGTAATACGGTAGTTATAGTATGAAAGGATATTTTTAACAAATAAATAGGTTCCTAAGCGCGCAAAAATTGAGAAAATTATTATACATAATTCAAGGCAGACATTAGGGATCATTTTATGCATTATGGTGAGGTCATTTGATTTCGTGGTGACCCCATTTTATATTTAAAGTTTTTGAATGAAACTGCCGTTTTTTAAAAGTGTTTTTGGTAAACTATCATGAAAATGTCTTTGAGTTGTGAAATTATAATGTCAATTATGAATGTCTTTATGCGGTGTGACATCTGTTGTTGGGCAGACACGACACGCTGAATGTAAATATTTTAAGTAATTTGCTAATATGCTGTAATAGTAATTTTATCCGAAAGTTTCCTCTTGGAGGACGCAGAAGTAGATGGTGTGTGGTTTATTGTATCCATTTCTATTCTCAATTTAATTCTCACGTCGCTCTCTAAAATCACTTATGTGGAAAATAGTATTCGAGTTTTAAGAATGCACTTATGTATGGAAGTGAAGCCTGGAAATGAAGAGCGAAAGTAGACTCGTTGAATGTGGAAATGCCTACACGTAGTAAATCTATACCGATAGACTGAAGGTTGAACGAATTATTTTATGACATGGTCGTGGGAATTAAGAAAGAGTAGCTTGTTGGTGTGGTGGTCATGACGCTCGCCTAGTGATCTGGTGGTCGGTAGTTCGAGCCCCGTTCCAGGACGTCACCAAGTTATTGCTATTTTCATAGCAAAGGCTTTTGGCTTAGTTTGAGAATTGTAAGAATATAGATGCGACACGTTTTCCGTGTTCGCATCTCTATTTAAAAAAAAGAAAGTTTCTGAGACGGTTAGGTCGTGTAGAACGAATAAGCGAGGAGAGAATGGTGAAGAAATATGTGAGGCGACTGTTGGGTAAAAGAGGATAGACCTGGCACGATCAGGTAGACTAGATATCAGAGGATGGTCCTACAATCGATGAGCATGCGTGAGAAGACAATATATGAAAATGTTCGAGGAAAAAGTGGTACAGACTAACGGTGAGATAGAAAGCTAATTTCTGTTTTAATTAGATATTCAATTAATTATTTAGATGAGTAAACTTATTTTAAATTTATGCCGAAATACGTAATTTATCTCTGTATTTTTGTACCTTTTTATTTAACAATGTTTATCAGATTAATGTATATATTTAAAAAAATATCTAATGTTTAGTGTAAAAAAATTAAAGCTTGTGAATTACGTCGGATGAAAACTATGGGCAGCGGGCACGCTCCTTGCGACACACGGCGGCGTTATTTTTGTAAAAGAATACCCGATCGAAAATATGTCCTCGATTTTTCTGTTGACATAACTACATTAGGTAAACGAAAGGCCTAACCAAATTTCGGGAGGGGCTGCCGCGCAAGATTTTTTCTGATTTCTCTTCCGGTATCGATGAGCGCACGTTACAGCATGAGGCCGCAAGATTGTAAATTGGTAGGTCAACAGATGTCCAAATTATTTCAAGATTAACAACTCGCCGACGTACACAGCATCCCACGTATGTAAGTATTAAATAATTAATACTTATAAGTAATGATTTATCTTCTTTAATTAAGTACATATACGCACAGCAGCAAGATACACATGTCCTCCTACGTACATATTTATGGAGTGCTTGTTGACAATTCGGCGTAATTCAAACAAAAATGTACTATTATTACGGAATTTAAGTAATCACGAGAGATATTTTTATTTTAAAAATTAAAAGTAGATAATTACGGGTACCTATACAAACCGTATATTTCATTAAAAGAAAAGCAAATATTAAAGGAAATCAATAAAATAAAAAATGTAGAGTAAATAGTATGGTTTAAGAGAGTAAAACAAAAATCGAATTCTTGCAGATTCTACAGTATACGTAGGGATCGTCAATTTATTTAATGAATTAAAAAAACAATAAAAAAAAGTATAAGCATATTTTCTTCACTCGGTCGCCCAGAAATTTATTTAAAACACCTTTTTGTATGAAATATGCACATGAAGCTTGTAAATGCATACATGCGTCTAAATATATAGTATATTTAAGCGTTTTAATGCGTGTATTACTATTATAGCTGAGGTTTAAAAAAATACTAATTTGTTTCGTAATTCCGATCTGAATCTCATGAACTCGCAAAGCACGTAACACGACATTTCTTCGCTGGACAAAAAAGTTGTTCAATAGCTTGCGACGCATGGGAATTTATAGCAGAACTTGACGGTGCTAGGAAGAAATATGCTTTGATAAAATCAAAGATAAAGTCTTATCATATCCCCGTTAATTCGAACCCAGATAATTCGAAATTCGACATAATTCGAAATTTTTAAAACCCAAAAGTTCCAAAATGTTAATTTCATAGTAGATTAACCCAAATAATTCTAAAATTCCGGTAATTCGTAATTCAAAGTAATTTTTGGCCCCTTGCGCCTTTAATTTAGTTATTAATAAAAATTAATACATTTTAGATCACATAATTTGATATTTAAAAAAATATTTAGATTTTATGGAAGTGAGAACAACAAATATGTCTATATCAGGTACTTTAGTAATAGAAATGCCGCTATCTTTGTTTTAGCATAGTAGCGTTTTCGAAATGATAATATGCAAAAATACAGACGTTTTTCACAAAATTAATGACTTTTTTTCATGACTTTTATGATTTTTGACGTATTTAGAATTAACGCGGTTCCTCATAATTCGCAATGTATTTTTTTGGGTTCCTCGAATTTCGAATTATCGAAGTTTTACCGTATAAGATTTTTTTGAAATATTTTTTAGGTTAATTGGCTATAGGCTCTTGTATTTATTCAAGACTCTCCGTGACGTCATACAGCATACGTAACATGTCATCATAAAGTCTATTGGGATAAAACGAAAATATATTGTATATAATCATAGGGTATAATTTATATATGTTTTTTATTTATTAAAAAAATATCAATTTACTCCAAAAATAAATCTATAGCCTAAAAAAATATGTATCTTGAAAATAAACATGAATCATACTTATCAAAATTACATGATCTGGTTAGTAATCTAGGATAAATTATTTACATAGTACGTTAAGACTACGATAAGCGGGATATTTATATTATATGTAGGGTTTAAAAGCAAAAGCATCTATATACAAAAAATTAAACTATTACTAATTTAAAATGTACTGAATTCTAGATTTTGTTTATGTATCCCTTCCAAAATAATGTTTCCTATAAATTTACAGGCTATGTTTCCTATAAAATCTCGAATTCAGTATGTAATGAATCCTATGTAATGATCCTCGATGACTGCATAATTTTTTTCGTTAGATATTGCTGCCTTTGCTTTTATACCCCACATATAATGTACGCCAGACATCATTGGTCGATCGTTTTAACGGATGGCATAGTGTTTCAGATTTTAGAGATTTGTTGGCATTTAAATACTCAAAATAATTACAAGTTTTTATTTAGTATTGCAAAATTAAATAGTGAATCAGATTAATTCAATTTAAACTCGAAAGTGCAATTATTTTCTTGACATTATTAATTTAATTTGTTTTCCCAAACGATGGTAGAATGATATTGTACCACGTAGTGTCGTCAGCGCGCCTCACTTAAATTGTTGGCGCATTTACATGATGTTCGTGATGAACAATTTCATGTAATTGAAGAGATTAAGATTAAGCAACCTGTATGGGAAGTGGGTAATGGAAGATAATAATCAATACAGGTTTAGTTGCTACAGAAGTGTTGCATTCCACCGGACGTGCATGGGTGTATTTTCTAATCAATACCTTAAAGATAACATTTATATACATGTTTTCGAAGGTTTTAGTGTGGTCAATAACGCATACCAACCTTATCTTACATCGACTGCTTCGGTATAATTACACAGAATGAAAATTTCGTATATGGTTTATATATTTATAGATTTTTCCATATTTTTTATCTCATTCCCAGAGACTCTAATCCAGCGGTACTCAACCTTTTTTTTTCTTCGGGCCACATATATAATTTTGCTAAGTTACGCGGGCCGCAACATTATACTGATATGACGAAAAAAATCATGCAGGGAAAAACAGTATTCATTGATTCAAGATTAGGGCGCGCCCTCTTGATTAATATATATATATTTTTAATTGTAACAGAATGATAATAACACTTAACGCTTATCTTTCTACATTAAATTTATTTTCATCACATTAATATACTCAAAATACAATAATGTAAAAAATAAAATTTAAAACTAACGTATATCGTTTATTTTTGTATAGCGTCCTGACAAAAATAATAGATCAATTAATAATAAACACATACGAAAATATGATATATGAACACGGATTCTAACACCTTATTACAGACGTTACGGGGGACGAAATTATAAAAAGAAAAAATAACAAGGACAGATGAAGTATTCAACAAATTCGATGGATTCGATATAAAACAAATTTATGCGAATACTACTCTCAAATACACATATAAACACAAAAATACACAGTTTAAACCAACTCAAACAATAATTACCACACGGTCAAACAAACTCAATCTACAAATCCCAAGGTTACATACCACGTATGGACAAAGGAGCTATAACTATTTTGGACCCAAATTACTTAATTGCATGCTTGACGAATTAAAACAATCCGGGCTAACCACAATTTACAACCCTAAGATAAAATACAAAATAAAACAGTGGATCCGAAACAAGGGGAGAGATAAAATAGCACACTTACACAAACACACTAACACAATATTACCTCATATATATGATATATTTTCTATTATGTTACTTTAAACACTTTATTATCTATTTACTATGTTTTAATATGGTAAACTATGCCGGTCTCAACACAGATATTTCTAGTGAGACAGGCACAGTCCAAACAAAATCTTATAATTAAAATTAAATATAAATAAATGAATAGAATAAATTAAAAACACAATATCGATTTGTAGAAAGATTTTTTTTTAAAAATATTTTTTTGTTAAATAGAGATGAGAACACAGAATAAGTGTCACATCAATATTCTTACTATTTTCAAAGTAAGCTAAACGCTTGTACTATGAAAATAGGACTAACTTGCTAGTCTGGAGTGAGGCTCGAACCCACGACCTTTGGATCACGAGGCGAGTGTCCTAACCCCAAGACTTGCAAGCTATATTTGGATGCACTCCAAATATTGTATGAATTATTTGAATGATAAAAAAATTAGGAATAATATTAACAGATTTCAAAAAAACTAACCCATAAAAACCAAGTTTTTATTATACTCCCTTTCTTTGTAAAATATAACACCAATTAAAGACGAATTAAAACATATAACATAATTAAAACATAAACTTACAGGAATTTAATATATTTCTAAAATGTCACATGTTTTGAGCTTTGATAAGACACTTCATGCTTTGAAGTTTAAATTCTAAAAACATCAGCAATATCGTACCTTATGAATTTCCAACATCAAATGATTTAAAATAGTCTGAATCAGATTTGAGTAATGTAGAATTCTTCAAAACTAAGCAGAAATCTAAAAGAAATAAATTATCATTTGATTTCTTCCCTTTTTTGCTGTCATCTGTGAACCAATTGTCATAAATTTTCGAAATTCGTAGTGATGTACCTATTACACCGATGGAGTAATTCAAATTTTAAATATTCCGTGACGTCGTCAGGCCGCCGTTGGTAGTAGTCAAACATTTGTACGGTTTTTAATTTAAAAAAAAACATAAAAATTTCTGAAAATCCAAAATTATACTACATATACTTATTAATTTTTTTTAAACAAAAATTTGATAGATCATTTTTGTCGTCGCCACGAGTCTGCTTGTAAAGTTTCAGCAAGATTGGATCACGGGAAACGATCCAAAAATTTTTCGTCAATCAAGCAAACAGACGCTACAGTTAAAAAAAGGGAGTAAAAACATTCGATCGCAAAAAATGGCTAAAAAATTACATGACAAACACAAAACTTACACTCTGTGGTTAAAACTATCTATGGTTGAAACAAAAGAATTCTTTAACCATAGAAATCGCCGGTTTTAAAATGACAGGAGTCTGTCTTTTTGCTCGAGCGTAATTCAAGATGTTAAAAACTTACAATGACAGATATTAAATCTGTTTCGGGCCGCAGTAAAAGCTTGGCGGGCCGCAGGTTGAGTATGGCTGCTCTAATCGAAATATTGTATAGGTGTATATTAAAGACCGACTGAGGTTTCGATTTCGGTCAGTTTCGGCCAAAATAACTTCAGCTCAGCCGAAACGAAATGTTTGTAGTATTAAGATTGCTTGTGCGATATCTAAAAACTATTAAATATGTCACTGATTAGTTCACTAAAATAAATTTAGTACGAGTAGTTTAAAAAAATAGATTCACTTCTTTTATTTCATTTAACCCGTATGAACTATTATAAGTCTAGGATAAATACATTAGATTTCATGATGTAATGTAAATTTTAACTGTTCGAAGAATATGTTTTCTTCTTCTGTATGAAGGCTTGAACTTTGTGGTGACATTATTATTAAAATAAAACACAAATTACTTTATTTTCACCACTATATTAGATTAAAAAATCTACATGTTTCGAGAACAATGTTCTCTTCATCAGGATTATTGTGTATTTAAAATATCTAAATAGATAAGTTTCGTTTTCGGTTTCAGCCGAAATAAGATTTCGGTTTTGGCTGAAAATCTAGTTTCGGCGGGGTCTCTACTATATATTGCGCGTTATTTATACTACGGGCGGAAAGATTATTTTGGAATGTGGAAAAAGTGTATAATTTCTGTATGAAAAAAGCGATGGTTTATTTTTTCCGGTGTACCTGCGTCTCTAACTTGTCGTGATCGGATGACGTGCGTTTGTAACACCTCTAACTTGTTAATGATTGGTCGTGCGTCGCGCGTACGCGATGATGCGAATTAAAATGCCGAGTGAGGACCGAATGTTTTAATATATATTTTATCGAATAAATTATGATTTCTCTCTATGAAACAATAATGTGCATGCCTTCTGCTAAATAGATATTTCTGTACAAATGGAATCTGATTCATGAATGAATCATTGGAATCTAACTGAGTATAACAGCGATATCGATATCACAGTGGAACAATTTTACTATATGTATGATCATACTCCGTTACATCGAACCTAAAAGCATGAGAAATTAAAAATTATTTATGAATCAAATTCGTTTTTCGGGGCTCCTTAATAATAATAAAAAATGGATTATTAATGTTCACCTCAAGGGCGCTTTAGACAAAAAGTGTATAATCCTACCACAGTATACCCAGAACAGTAGTTTATCTCCGGCCTGTTGGCGAGTTATTAGCCTACTCTTGTGTTGACGCTAGGGTTGTCACTTTATTTTTATTCCCTTTCTTTTAACTCGTAGGGTCTGAGATTCCGACGCATAACGTAGACACGAAACCCGAAAATTTCTGTAATTTGTATACCTAGTTTCTGCACTTAAATTGCAAGAACGCTGATTAACATCAACGTAGACTTTTAAAATCTCACAGTCTTTGTGATAATCAACACACCTTTTTAGTAAAGCACCACAAACATAAAAAAAGCATTTTTCTAAAGCGGCGGCTGCAAGCGCGAATGGCACCGAAGGCACGGCCCTTACTGCCGCCGCCTTGTGCCCCCATATTCTATGTCAATGTGTGCGTCACAGTGCGTGCGTACACGGCGCCGAGCACGCACGCACACATTCTAATGGGTTGCGGCCAGTTTGTATGAAGACTTATTACTGTTCTTAGTATACTGTGGTCCTACACTAGTAGGTACTTAAAATTGCGAACTTACGGAATTGATTTTTCGAAAGGATGCTCTCAGTCTTTTTTATACGCTCTTATTTAGCATCACTTCGGTGTCAGCAAGAAATATTGTAATTAGTATTTGACCCACTTTGTGAACAAAAATTGCTCTGATATTTGGCAGCGAGACGTATTCCGGATGACAATACAGGGTGTACCAGAGCTAGCAGCAGAAACTTGGCCGGTAGATTCCTGCCTATGTTATTAGTCTAAAACGTTCAAGCATGACCTAATATCAATAGTTATGGAGATATGCAGTATCAAAGTTTGCATTTTTTTTTTCAATATTTCTGACTTATTTTTTTGCAAAAAGTTGAACTATCATTACAGTAACTTATATCGATTATGAGAACTGTGATCTCTCTACTACTGTGGCTATTAAAACTATATTTTCTGATTCTTAGTATTACCAAACAATGTTTCTGATGCGCTGTTCCGCGTAACGGAGGTCCTGGCTAAAATTAAAATGTCTCATTTTCTCTCAACCTACACGGATGTGGACGGAAGCAAGATTTTGTCGCGAGCAACACGGATTTCACTGTCGCTAGGAGCGTCGCCACTCCCCGAGATGAAATTTCTTGCGCAACGGTGACGAAACACAATAATGTTGGACATTTCAGAAGACCCGCGCGTGACCCTACCTTGCGTCTTGTCACGGTGTCCCCCTTTGAGGAGATCGATTTTCTCAAATTGTATGAAATAGTACACTTTTTTGTATGCACCGCTCGGAGCATGCGGCGTCGGTGTCCGTACGTTCTAGGCGGCTCGGACAATTTTACTCCATTATCTGGTCGACTTTCTCGCTATCGCACACTTGTATATGGAATCCCTGTCATCGCTTTCTTTTACTTTTGCCGTTACAGTAAGCATTGTTGTCCGCGTACATATTAATTAACGTTCGAAGCTAATGTATATATCTACACATATGTATGTACATGTACACTCGCATCCACTTATGTACTAGAACCCCGTTTATTTATTAATTTTAGGAAAAGTTAACAGCAAATCTTAAATTAACGTACATAAGATAAATAAATAGTAAATTAAGCCAATTATGAATTTTCTGCTGATGATTGATTGTTAATGATATTAGCAAAGAGTGACAATATATGAGATTATCGGCCCGATTCTGAAAATAACAATGTCTGGATCTTTAAGATCTTTATCCCAACACTTAATAGACGATAATAAAAATTAAAAATAAACGAGACATAGCTTTACGTCGGTGTTTCTTTCTGTAAGTTTCTACATGAGATAGACATAGAGGGAGGGAGAAAGATGTAAATTGTTATCTGTCAAATGTCATGATGAGAAGATTTGAATACGCGGTAACGCGGTCATGACAAGTTTAGCCATGATATTTCATCTGGACGCTGTGGATGAAGAAATTAATACGTTTGTAAGAAACAATCTTTCTTATATCATCTTTTAAAACAGTGTATTTGAGCCGTAGAATTACAAAATTCGCTCTGGACATTTTCAATTTTTATTATCGTCTATTAAGTGTTGGGATAAAGATCTTAAAGATCCAGACATTGTTATTTTCAGAATATGAGATAATTAATGGTTTCAAAGTATGTTGAGAAAGGGTGAGAAAGGCGGAGTGGGAGGTAGGATTAGGATAAACGAACGCAGGATGCGAGTATATGGGAACATAAATTGAGTGAACTAGTTTGGGCGCGGTTGTCTTTATGCGAGGTAATGTGGCTCCCAAAAGCGTTCTTCGTTGTCAGGACTAGTACAGCTCGAGACCACTTCGCATGTCAGGGGATTAATTTTTTTAATTTCCTTCCAGCTAAATTAAAAGTGGAAGTGAATTATTCAAGATTTATATCAAAATTAGGAACCTCCTTGAGAAAATCAAAAGCAATAAGCCTTAAAAGTTCCATATTAGTATTTGTGAGTGTGTGTAATAATTATAATAGTGATCCTGTATAAGGTTGCCAACCTTGTTAAATGTGGATTGTTAGTTTTGTATGTGACACTGTTCTGTAATATGTTACACAATATCGCAACGAAAATGACCCCCAATTTAAACACGAAAAATGGTTTCTCATCTATATTGGATGCGTATCCACAATATTTTGTAATTTAAAGTTCAATATTACATACTATGTACAATACAAAAAAAATCAATCAATAAATCAACAAATAATATCGTTGGTAGATTATGCTGTACATTTCTACACCCAGAATGAACACAACTACGTTTACTTTCATCGGTATTTATGATAAATTGATGAATTGATAATGAAGGTGTTAGGAATTAGGAAATGGAAAGGTTACCTACGTGACCTTTCTGACCGCGGCGGCAGAATCGTTTTAGAAACCTTTTCGAAATTTATTATTATTTATTACAAATATATCCGTTTTCATCTCTTGTCCTTTTTTCTCTTTCCGATGCTGATGGCCTTTTTTAAACATTTCACATTTGAAGATCCGCATATCCATTACTCATTACATAACGTGGTAGGTATCTTATAACATTTTACATTAGCATTGTTAATCAACGAATTGTTAAACATATTATAACTGATCAGTAAAATAATATTTAACACTTTATTTCATGTTTGAATGCGTAACAAATTACGGTAGATAAATGAATGTCTAGTCGCGTAGGTGGTTATGCAGACTAATATATTTAATTTCAGTTCTATGCCGATAAATCCGTTTTTATTGGTAACATGACATTTTTATAGCTTTCAACAATGTTTTTTTTATACTACACCAATATATAATATATATCAACAAAATTCATATATCACTATTACCTGCCTCGCTAGGTACATGAATAAATACACATTAGGTAAGTGTCTATTATTCATCCCTTAGTTCAGTACAGCATGACTATAATGAATCTGCTTATTCAATATAAAATTATTTTTATAATTACATTTTCCTACCTGATTTAAGTTACATTTAGACTTATGTTAGTTGGTGATGTATGGTTTATTTCTATTACGTTTTTAAATTTCAAAAATGTATGAATTCTTCGATACATATATTATTGATGGATTTGGCGTTTACGTTGTATAGATTATTCATGATGATCATTATTCACCTATCACTCGGGTATTAATTTGCTTAACAATATTACTTTCACTAACTTACTCTTCTCCTCTCAATATTTCCATTACAACCAGCTTTCCACCAGTAAGTAACTCCAGCTCCTTTTGTCAGTACTTAATCAATTCATTAATTGTACTTCCAAATAATAATAGTTTAATTTTACCTGTCGATGAGAGATTCTGTTACTCTCGAAACTTCAGTAGTTATAAATAGAATTATAATTAAACACACGTGGTGGTAGCATAGTTTATGTATTTCACCCAATTTAATGATCATCAGTACATATTATGTCTAGTTCAGCTAGTACGTTGTTAATATTGCCCTAACATTATGCGATTTATATTAATATTCAAAACTAAGTTTTCTTTGAAAGGGTTTTTCATAGCTACCAACTGTAATGAATTTGTGGAAACGTAAACATTTTTCCAATTGCGTACAAATACAGTAATAAAATCACGAAATCAAAAATCGTTCAATCAAGTACCCAATATTTTAGCTGGTTTTATTTATTTGTCATTTTCGATTGCGAAATAATTACGTCTAGAAGGTTGCCGATTGAATAATGTAGAGCCTGTTTCTTCTCATATTTCACCTGTTGCTAATAATACCTTTCAATTTTATCACTCGATCATGCTATGGGCCGTGATCTATGAGCGAAGCTGTCAAGAGCTGGGTAAAAATCTATACCACACTACACACATCGTCGTCTTAGAAACGTACACTTTTTCTATTGAATTGGCCAGGAATTTTAGTTTCCGGTTACACTTAGCACTGACATACACTTATATTGAATTAGTCAGGAATTTTAGTTCTCCGTTACACACACGTCGTCTTAGCACTGACGTATACATTTATTGAATTGGCCAGGAATTTTAGTGCTCCGTTGCACAGGCGTCGTCTTAGTACCGACGTAGGTACAATTTTATTTAATTGGCCAGGAATTTTAGTTCTTTGTTTATTTAAAATGTGAAATTTTAATACACTTAGAAGATAGTATTTGACACGCCTACCATTAACAAAATTCACAATATTCGGCCCGCCGACAACCGTCCCTCGCACTCGATACTTATGCGGTGATTGTATATCCATATAACCTGTTCATTTACAGTACATTGCTTCATTTTATTAGTCCATTTACATACCTAAATTTTATTTTCAACATCATTACTGATTTCTTTACCATAAAAAGTTCATCTTCTCAATTTTTATAAAATGTTTTTATATTATACTTTAACGTCACACTAGGACCGTCTATAAGGGTCGTTAATTGCGTGTTGATTATTTATATATTAAAAATAAAAATACAATAAATCTTTAAAGAAAGCCTTAAATTGATCACGCTCCGGCCAGATATTGAATACCTTTTTTCAGAATGTATATTCTATAATATGACTTATTGATTTAGTTTATAGCTTTTCAAATATTGCGTGTCTGTAAAGCAGGTATGAGAAGAAATATTTCTCTTTCACTCCTTCGTTGTAGCGAATGTGATCACATATCACATATAAAGATGATGTATGAGCGGGATATATGTAACATGAACGAACGAAAATCGAAATTAAATTGCTTCGAACATTCATTTTTCATCTTTCACTTTTGCTATAATTATAAGATTTTTAAACTTTTTACGCGGCGTCACAACGTAGGTCTTTAAAGTGTAATTATTCTCCCATTTCGCAGTGAGCGTCTGTTATTTACTTAATAAATTTATCATTATATGTATATCAGACTTCTCAATATGAACTTTATTATATATCTTATTTTATTCACTTTTAATGACTTCTGGTACATTATTGACTACAGAGTCATAGTTTTCTTTGGCGTTTATTTTTGTAATACTTATAGTTTATTTATTTATTCACTTTTTGTATACATGTTAATACAATTGCGGGTTTACTGCCAGTCGGCAACTTCTTACAACCGACCACACAATTTAGTATAACAGTTAAAACTAGTGATGCAACGAATACTTCTTTCACGAATACGAATACGAACATCAAGCCTACTATTTGACGAATACGAATACGAATAATTCAACAAGGTAATAAATAATACACCACTGTTCTTTTTTCACTGAGAGATTTAATAATTAAAATTTACCACCGGAAAATTTTTGTTCAAAAAGCACAAAATTTCTTTTATCCGTTTGTACATTCCCAGCGGTCGAAAATAAATATCACTTTTTTCACGCTTGCGAGAGGTCATGTTATTAGATTTAATTTGAAATTATTTTATAAGAGTTAACGCTTTTACACACAACGGGAATAAAATGGAACGAATAATACGTATTAAAAAACAAAAACTACATGAAATGAGCACCTAACCTTATTAATAACCCAACGAAACTAGATGAAAGAACTCATGTTATGCTGCGAAACAAGTAACAATTAATAACATGAGAACTCAACAAATCCATTCATTCAGTTTTAAGGGAATCCCCGATAATAGAGTGCGTAAGTGTGTTCGGGTACACGGTGCACAGCCAAACCGTAATTTGCGTTGCGTTCAGTTATAAATAGTTTGTTTTTAATATTCGTGATAATATTCGGCGAATACGGATATTCGGTAAATACGAGTATCTAACTATTCGGCGAATACGAATATTCGTATTCGTTGCATCACTAATTGAAACATATTTTAGGTATACAATGTTATAGTGACGAAGCTAGCTCCATGATCACAAGGCGAGTAGGAGATGGATGGGAACAGGAAGAGTTTTTTTTTTGGGGAAGGTATGTTTTAGTCCGCTTTTGAAGGTAGGTCTGGTCTGTGATGATGTGATATCTGTGCATAGTTAATTCCACAGCCTACTGTTTACCTAGGGTTTAAAATCATTCCTGGGACGTTGATTAAGCGTCGCCCTTTCTGAATTGGATCTTCTACGTATTATTGAAACAGCACAATTATTTTAATTAATCAACATCTTGAAACGGTTACAAAAATAAGTTGATGTTTTAATTTTGATCATTACGAACAGAAGAATACTGTAGGTGGGTACATAATTATTATTAAATAAAATTATCCACATATATATAACCTCCGTATCGGAAATATTACTGTCACCCAATTTCAATTTATAACAATAAAAATAGTTTTCTATGTGAAAAATGTACCATCAGAACAAAAAGTACACGTCTCCATCTAATTCGTATATTTCTAAGGAAATTTGTATTTCACATTAGTTTCTTTTCAAATTTTCCTACGCGTGACACACTAAAGGACATTGGGATATTACAGCACCAATATATGTCAAACTAAATACAATTAGCTCTCTAGTGAGACAGGCATAGAATAATTTAACTCAATCAAATGTAAAAGTAAATAAATAAATAAATAAATAATAAAATAAATTAAAAAATATTATGTTGCAGTAAATAACTCGCCCTTTATTACAACATTTTTTTACACTTTGACTAAGTTTACTTTTGTTTCGGTTTGGAACAAAATTTAAAAAAAATCGTCTATTGTAAAAAATACTTTTTTTACTGGGGACATAATTATGCAGAAAATAAATACATTTATATAGTTTATATGTGTCTTTGCCAAACTCAATGGGGGACATTCTTCCGCTGTGACCCAATCTCCTCTCCTAAATGAGAGGTTTAGTTCTAGTTAGTTTTATACTTTGTGGACGGTTCTTTTACTGAAAAGTCTTCTGCAACAGGTTCTGTTTCGTGATCGCTGACCGCGGATCGAAATAATGAAGTGTCATTGGTCGAAATTGGCGTTCGAGCTATTCGGCTCTAATCACTGGCCAGGATTTTAACTTACGAAATCCGAACTAGTTGACAATTAGATTTCGGAGTCCCGTTGTATTTTTCTTGTGTTGGAAGATTGCCTTTTTTCAAAATCTTAAGCCTTTCGGAAATAAAAGTGTCCATCTGTTTTCGAATTCGAGAAGCCGCGAGAGTTAAAGATTGGTCAAAAGAGAGAAGTTCGCCGATGACCACAGCAAGTGCAGCGTACGCTAGTTTTACTATAAGCGGAGCTCTGCAAATCTCAGAACCAGGACGGAGGCTGCAAGTACAATTTCAACTCTGTAAGTAGCCAGTGGCTGTAGTAGAGATATTTCCAGTGTCCAGACCACGCGCTTTGTCGCCGGAGATTGAGGAGGAAAATCTTTATTTCTTTACACCATCGCATAGGTTCTAATTTCGAATTTTTCGTTCGCCTTTGATATGTCGTTCGCCCACGCGTATTTCCGTGCGGCACTTATCGGAAATTAAAAAAAATACAGATGTTGCATTCGCAGGTTTGTTTTGCATTCGTGGATTGTAAACAAAAATGTCCGCCGATTCCCTTTAACAAGGCGGCGCGATGTTAATGTTCCGCGGGTAATGATGGCGGCGGCCGGTGTTGTTACTTTCGTTCCGCAGAGCAACTTTTACTTTCGCCTTCTCTATCTCGGGTCCTCAGCGGGCCCCGCGCGGCGAGCGAGCCTCCCGGGCGGCTGGCACAAACGCTGCCATCAGATCGGCGTTTTCACCGAGCGAGCGGCGTGTCTGTGTCCCCCCTCTACATATTGCCCACTTGAATTTCCACCTGCTACTTGCAGGTAAGCGCTGCGTCGAGTGCGGACCCGAATGATAGCGACAATTAAATTTATTACTCGCGCTCTTGGGAACGTTTTGTCGCTCGAAAAGAGGCACATTTTTGGTTCTTGTTAATACGAAGGTACTAATTATAATAATACACAGTGAAGTGGGACCCACCACAGACCCAGGGCCGTTCTACGAGCAGAAGCTCCCGTATCGGCCCTACACTTTCGCCATCCAGTTTGGCATTGTTTTAATGCTGAAGCAGCTTCCTCGCTACGCCGCTGATGATGCGAGCGCTCGTGCGACGCGGCGAGGAAACTGCACTAACCACTTCACTGTCTCTGGAGTGCGTTACGAAAAACAATTTATTCGAAGAAAATAACAATACATAAAAACAAAATCACAAGTAAATAACAAAATATAAACAAAAGGCAGAGAAATACAAAGAAAAGAAAATAGCAAAGCATAAATATCAAACATCAGAAAATAACAAAGCAAAATAAGATAAAATATAGAAGATACAACAAAATACATAAATACATTGTATGCAAAGGAAGAATAATATATATTAATACTATATATACTAATACTATATATAATATATACTTATATATACTAATACTAATAATAATAATATAAAAAAATAATAATACACAAATAATTGACGTTTTATTATATTAATGAAGTATTTATGCATATACCTTGACTTGACCTTATGTGGTCTGTTCTCCGAAGGATGGCGCCTCCTGTGAGACGAATTCCCAGCTGTCCTTCCATCTTTTGGGAGGTCTCCCGCGAGGGAGGGTTCCGTGAGGCTGCCTACGTAGTGCGATATAAGGGAGTCTGGTGCAGTCCGTTCTCTGGACATGACCACACCAGTCCCTCCTTCGCTGTCTACTCCATCTTACAATGTCAGCCTCATAACTTTCCTTCTTATTCTCTTGCTTGCTATCATCCTCAGTGTCTCCATTTCGGTTGATGAAGCTACTGAGGATTACTTAATATTTAAAAATTGTTATTTATTTGAATGGATTTTCAATATGTTATAAAACAGCATTATAATATTTGCATTAGTAACAGAAATGTAATTATTTGTAATGCGGAGTGTAACGGAGCTAGTCCACAATTCTTTATAGGTGTATTCCGGCGTAAATTATGAGTCGAAACTGTCGATGCAACTATGTCCTAATATCAGTAGGTATGTAGATAAGCGACTTCAAAGTTTGCATTTTTTCAAGATTTTTGCCTTATCTTGGACTATAAAACGATGGACTATCACTAAAGTAACTTATATAAAATATTAAAAATTCATAATACTTTATGCTTTCATTCATTCATCATTCATCACAAAATTCATAATGCTTTAAAACAAGTAAAATAAAGTGATTAAAACCTTGCAGAAATTTGAACCAGATTTTTTTGCGAGGATAAACTTTTAAGTCACTTAATTACTGATATTAGGATATTGTAGCTTGAACATTTTGCAATCATAATTTATTTCGGAATCTACTTGTAAAGTATTGTATATGGCCATGATCGATTTGGATTTTTCTTTTATAACACCCAGGTATGATCGTAAAACATTGTTATATTAGAAATGTCGTGGCGTAAAATTTATACTTTCCTTATTGTTTTTGAAATTTAATGATGTGACTGGCGTAATTTTCTTTGTTGTTTGACACGTTGTCAATTAAGATTATCCGAATCATAGGATTTGAAGCCTTCTCGGCAGAGCGAGGGAGGCTTCGTTGATTAACGCATCGTTTAATTATCATAAAACGAAAACATTACATCGTTCGGTAGGTTTGTCACTAAGCGAATTTTAAAATTAGCGTAACGCACCACTTCAACTGTTTCGAAATAATTTTTGATTGATACAGATCTGCATCTTAACGAGGTCAAGGCATGATAAGTTTTTTGATGTTTTCTTTTATTATTTGGGTTGCGATTGCCATATGTTTCAAATACTAGCGTTAAAATAATGTAGACAAATGTAAGATGCGGCAAGTATGGTCAGCTGGTGATTAATAATATTCGGTACACTTAGGTAAAAAAATTAATGTTTTTTTTTTTTAAATGTAGTTTTTAATTCCTTTTCCCGTTTACGTATAGTTATTGCTGTAAAATGTCTTCTTATAAACACCCGATTTTTTAAAAAAATTATCCTTATCTTTATTATTTAATATGTATTTTTTAAATTTATTATTTTTAAAAATTTATTATTAGTATAAAAAGCTTTTTATACTAATAATAAATTATAAAAATACATATTAAATAATAAGGATGAGGATAATTTAAAAAAAATCGGGTATTTATAAATTGATTTGTAATGATTGTGATTATTTTTATATAGGAAAATCGTGTAGAAATTTTGAAGTTAGAGTTAAGGAACACTAGTAAATTTTTTAAATAGTAATAATTATTCCTAATTTTCTTACCATATTTTGGCTATGGAGCATTCTTTTGATATTAATTAGGGTTTACAAATTCTACATACAAATTATACAGAATCACAGTTTGATAAATTAGAAATTTTAGAAATAAGAAAGAGTGTTAATAGTCAATTGAATGTTATAAATAATCAGGTCCTTTTTGCAAATAGTTATCTTTTAAATTTATTTTCATGTTAATTAGGTACCTACTTTATATTATTCATTTTCCATATATAACTTTTTAACTTTTGATTATCTATACTTTGATTTTTAAATTTTATTTTTGTTATCCTGACGAAGAAGCCATTGGCTTCGAAACATGTTGAATTTATTCAATAATAAAATAGTGGTGTAAACAAAGTTTAATTCTATAAATTATAAATAAATACTTATTCCTTAGGAACCGACATGCAAAATTACCGTCATTTTTGACGGGTTACAGCTAGTATAACATAATTTATAAAAATGAAATAACTTTTTAGAACAAAATATCTTAGCTTACCAATGATTACAAAACGAATCCGAAATATAAGTATGAAATACATTTAAACAAATTAATGAGAACAATAATTAATTAGCTATATATAATTTATTTCTGACTGATTCTTACCCAAATTTGTCACGTGTCATATCCATGCCAAATCAATCAATTATATTGATTTCGTTGTCTTTCCGTACGTCTGTCTGTCCGACCGTAACTTCGTGTGACGTAATTTTGTTCGGAGTCATAGCTAAAAAACAAATTAAACGGCCGAAGATGGGCTTTGAACCCTGGGCCAGCAAACTCGAACCGGCCGCTCACGTTAATTATTTCATGTGCCGCCCAGCACAATCAGGGTTTAAATTTAACTGCCGGCAGGGTAATATAAAAAAAATGTTGAAATATTTTGATAAAAGTGGTTATTACTACTTCATGGACGTCGGTTATAAATAAATATTCTTTAGGAACCGGCATGTGAAAGTACCGACATTTTTGACGGGTTGCACCTAGTTAATAATATTTATTCAGTCTTGTCACTCGTTCGTCGGTGTCCATTTTTTATTTGTGTGTCTTCTTCTCTATACAGCACTCGACGCCATCGAGCATGGCGGACTGGCGTTAATTTCGATTAACATTTTGGGTCGCGAAGAACGTTAGTCCGCGAGATCCACTTTTGCCATGCATTATTTAGCGTGGCATCTTGCAGTAATTTATTTTGATTGTCTTTGTTGTCAAACGTCCGCTCATGAGATTCGACGTCTTTATTATCTCCTTGTCTGGAACGGGAACGTAATAATAATAGTGATAGCTATATTAATTTTGAATGCACGCGCACGCTTTCCAAATTCAAAATAATCGTATTAGCATCAGGCGACCGCCAAAGATGGCCTGACACCCGGAATACATAATCCAGTGTTCCGTAGCAGATTGTTGTACGACGTATTGTGCGCTGTTTGAAGTGCTTGGCCCAGCAATTCTGCTTCGTATGCTCTCGTCGAGTACGTACAGCGTATCCTTGGATTTCCAGCATACATCGCTCCGGAAACGTGCTGGTCATCCAAAGCGCTGTCCACGCTCCTGAAGCATCAGCTATGTTGGGCAGGTCATTGCGTGCGTGTGGCTGAGACGCGGCTTCCCAAACAAATTATATTTGCGCAGCTTTCGCGCGGTAAAAGAAAACGAAAAAATATACAAAAACAGTGTGAAGGCGAACCTGAGCAGATGCGGGATAGATCCTGGAAGCTGGGAAATCGCGGCCAATGACGAAGCACAATGGGAAATAACCGAACGAAATAGGGCTAATGCAATTTCCGAGAAAAGAAGAAAGAGGAAAAAAAGAGGAAAACCTTTCTCTCAGAACCCCCCCACCCATCGGATGTATGTGCACATCTTGTGGAAAGGTGTGCGGTTTCAGAATAGGGCTCTTCAGCCACGCTCGGATATATAGTTAAAACATGACAGACTTCGCAACAAGGGACCGCCTAAGAAGAAGTATATCAAAGCTAATTTCCCCATGACGAATAAAGGTAACTCTGACGATTTTTTCCACAATCAAAAAATATTTTCATTAAAAAATATATATTTATAGTACCTGTATAGGTACATACTTTACATTTTTTAAAATTACATTGTGTAGGACGACTTTCATTGTCACTAACGAAATCAATGCTATCCATTATGCTAAGCGACCACAGAGTATAAAATTGTGCAGAGGTGCATTAAACCCCTTCTTAAGGCGAAGGGATTGGGTCACAGCGGAAGTTTCCCCCCCTCGCGTATATTTAAGACACTTTTATAATGCAGTTAAAGCATTTATTCTTGCAAAATAAAATCCTCTTATTAACAAAACCTTTTGCAGTAGACGTTGTTTTGTAAATTTCGTTCCAAACCGAGTCTCTTCAAGTAAAAACGGCTTTTTGTAATTAAGCGTGACATTTACTGGGACATTATACTTTTAAGGAGTATTAAGTTTGACCTGTTTATAATTGTTCCGAAATTTACAAGTTCATAGTAATTTTTTTAAACAAGTCAAACGTATTGGAACCAGACCGCGGAAGAAGAAATTTACATTAGTTCCGGTCTATATATTTTGGTGGTCTTTGTATGAAATATAACATATCAAACCGAATTAAAAAATATATAAACATGAATTCAAGAATTAAAGCTTATTTTTATATTTAAAATATATTTATCAAATCTATCTATAGTTACAAAAGCAGTCAATCTGTTTCAAAGAGTTGTGATAAAATTGACCTGATTAAAAAAATCATTTCTGTTACTAAATTTATTCATCTACGCCGCATTTAACACAACCTCGAGTTAAGCTGTTGTGTTGATTTCAAATAAAAATATAACTTTATAGCCCAGAATTTCAAATCTTTTTCAACATAATTGTGTTTGTGAAAACACTTGTGGAAACAAACGACAATGAATAATGCAACATATTATATTATTGATGGATTTGGCGTTTAAATTTAGAGATTATTTTTGATGACAATTAAATAATATTAAGGGTTTAATAATATTTTATTATGTTTTTTCACTGTGTAAGTTTGATTCTTCACCTGTCGATGAGAGATTCTGTTTCTCTCGTAACTTGAGTAGCGAAAACATATATAGTATTATTAGACTCACATAGAGGACAGCAGGTTAATATTATTAATTTATTGAGTAATTCTGTTCGGTATTCGATCTCTAAAGAAATTGAAAACAATTTTTTTAATGTATTTCAAATCTTGCCTATATTCTTCATAATCTTGAAAGTGGCGACATGTTTTGTTCACTCATTTTGTCTTGTTAAGTTGTATAGTGCTCTACACGAGTATAGACCACAAAATATATGACATTAACTAGCACAAATTTCCCTGATTCCTCTCTAGGTGTTTTGTCACATACGTCTGTTTTTTACATACTTCATTGTCTAAAATGTATTTTTTCATGCCTCACGCTTGTGCATCTCCTCGACAAATAATTATTCTGTACATATTTGTTAATTTTACAGTCGCATATTTGCATTTATTTATGTGCAGCTAAGAGTTTTACTTTGTTTGAACATTTTATTACTAAGCAGTAACAATTTATAGTCACTGCTGTGGCGCGACTGCAAAATAGTATCGTTTTTATTTTACCACGAGGCTGGCAGGAAAATAATAACTTCTTTTTTTTCACTCAACAGTTTAGTTCTACATCCATTTGTCGAGCTTTTTTCCCAGCTATATATTATAAGTGATCCAAAATTATATTAGTAACGCCTAGCTTTTATGCAGTCTTTCGAATTATGCGTTAGATGTTCTGATTCATCTAACTTATATACTATAAGCTTGTGTCATTCTCCATCTTCGAGGCTCTCGTCCCCAGTACATTTTTTGAATCAACATTGCACCTAATGTTTCTTAACAATACCCATAAAAACGTCGTTTAGTTTACGAGCTGCAAATTGCTCTTATTTGCTACTTTATCTTTAATTCAATGTTTTTTGTTTTAAGCAACCAATTTTAAGCAAAATTTGTCAAGAAGTCGATATTACCAAAATGCTAACCGGGAAAAGCACTACAAAACGGTATTAACATGAACACGACGAAATCACACTTACTCAGAAAAATAATATTATTATTTAAAGTATTTTCCATACAACTTAATATTTACTTTTTTCTACTACCTTACTTAGCCCGGCCAGTTGCGATGCTCTCAATTATATATCAATTATTAAATGATATATGAAAGAATTTTATGAATGGATAATAACATTTTTCGATTAATTTAATAAATTATAGGAGATATTAATGACACAATTCAATTTTATATTCGTAAAGGTACAGATACACATGCTTCTTTACTGGCATGCTAATGAGCATGACACTAATAAGCACGCCCTAACAACTGTACACACTTACTCATTACTGGCATGCTTATTAGTGGCATGCTCATAAATAAGCATGCCCAAAGCTAACAATCAAACACACATGCTTATTAGTGGCATGCTCTTGTCATAGAATACAGACGCTCTTGTTCAAAATGGAAACTTTGCAAACTGAAATAGAAAATTCAAGTGAACCAATAAATCAAAAAAGTTCCCGAGTTTCCATCCGCACATTTTTGATTTTAGTTTGCCTATTAATAAAGTTTCGTAAACATTATTTCTCACTATATTATTTTTACACAACGGTGACCGAGTATTCCACAGACATTCGTGATTCCTATAATAAGTCATGAAAAGTAATGTTTTATCATCTCCTCAACGCGCCATATTTGTTTCATCTGTCGCGGACTGAGAAGATCTCATTGATAATACTAGCCGCGAAGCCCGCGAATGACATAAGCATGCTCATAAATAAGCAAGTCCGTTCACACATGCTCCAAAGATACCCCTTCTCTATGGTGAATGACAGTGGCATGCTTATAAATCAACCGGCGGCCACTAGGTGGCATGCTCATTTTTAGCAATGTGCGTACACACATGCCACTAATAAGCATGCCACTGTCAAAGTCGATACTGCGCATGCTCACGTGCCACTAAATAAGCATGTGTATCAGACGCCTAAATCATTTCAAACAAAAAAAAATCAACAAAAAACCTTCCGAAAAAATTATACTGCTGTATTTAACCATTAGTTTAGTTATTAAGGAAAGTTGTTTAAAACCAACTGTTTCAAGATTAAAGTAAAAGTCGTTTAAAGCATAGATTTTTGCGTTCTCCACCAATCAAATGATCCGTTTATGTAAAAATCTACGCTTTAAACGAACTTTTATTTTAATCCAACTTGAAACAACCGCGCCTTATCGGTTGGTTCCCAATGATATGTGAATAAAGAAGAAGTAATTTCTCCAATTAAAAGTAAATTGTATATCCGTAATTATTGTACAAATGATCACTTTTAGCATCATGAGTTTCTTCGATGAATACTTCGACATAATATAATGTAAATTTCTATTTATTTATGGTTTTTGTGTTTAATTTGTAGAACTCCATATTTATTTTTTAGCGAAATTTAAAATAAATTAAATTTTAATAAATATTATTATTAAGTTCTACGGGTTAAGTATTTTTATGTGTTACAGCTGTTTCGGCTTGTAAGGCCATTATCAAACAGTGGATATACCACGTACAAACGACTTATTTATACAATTTTAAGTTACCCCCTCCCCTTTAGAGTAATTAGATATTTGTGGTGAAGCCCTGTAGTAATGTACGTTTTTTCCGGGCACTTATCATTAAAGGTGCCTCGGTTAACGTTATGCTTAATTATCAAAATTCCCCGTTTTCTGCAAGTGTTATTTATAAATATTATTTTAATTTATGTCCCTGATTATTGGTTTTTTAAAAATATTTAGAAGTGGAGAAAATATCATTTTTTGTTGATTATTTAAAAGTTTAATATTTGGATCCTTTTTATATTTATTTATTTCTAGTGGCTCAAGTAAATTCATCCTAAAACCTTTTGTTTCTATATGTAAAGGTTTTGGTTCGTTATCACCTTGCGGGACGTGGTTTTCATTTAAAAAATGGGCCGCAAATTTTGACTCTAAATTTTTATTTTTACAGCAGCGCATGTGTTCCGCGAATCTAGTTAAAAAAGACCTTCCAGTTTGTCCTATATATGTGGCATTGCAATCTTTATGATTACATGTTAATTTGTATATGCCACTGTTTTCTAATTTAGGTGTTTTGCTTTTAGAGTTTTTGAGGTTTGTTCCTATATTGTTATTGGTTCTAAAGGCTATTTTTAAATCACACTTTTTAATTTCATTAGCTATTTTTACTGAAGTTGGGCCGAAAAATTCTATGCATGCGTATTTATTATTATTATATTTCTGATTAGGGTATATAAGATTAATTTTATTTTTGTATTTTTTGTTTCTTATCATTTTCTCTATGTCACTTATTCTATAGCCGTTATTAGTTGCAATTTTTTTGATAATTTCTATTTCGTCTGTATATGCTTTTTTACTTAGGGGAATACTGACGAGTCTATGCACCATAGAGTGGTATGCGGATAATTTATGCGACATATGCGATCAGCACACCCATGGTCGCATAAATTATTTCGCTAAAAAAAAAAAAAAAATGTAAATTTCTAGATGACTTGCGAATTATCTTCATCATTCTCTTTAATATAAATCCTTAAAAGTAGAACGATTCCAGTGGCACATATAATAAGTGAATAAAAAAATGAAAGACATGATTTTATACGCTTTCTTTGCATACATTATATACATACATACAGTATCCAAATATTAAACTCGTTGTTTTAAAGTTTAAAACAAAATTTCGAACGGTATAACTATTCTTCAGCAGTTTCTGTGGCTCGTGCTTGTGAGTGACACGATTATTAATTCAATATGAGTGACGTGAGTTTTAATTTTAATCTTAATAATGACCAAATCATGTCGAAAATGTTTTAATAATGTACACTCGTTCACCTATACCTGAATGTTGAAAGTTTCAGAGCTTTAGCTAGTCGAGAAGTCGGTTAAAAATCAATTTCAAGATTCCACCACAACAAATACACAATGTAGACAAAGAGAGTTTAATAAAAGGATGTAAAACAGTGTATTATCATTAGATATATTCATCAATATAAAATATGAATAACAATATACATTATTGTAACAACACTAGGTATTATAAATTTAAAATTACGGCGAATTTTTAATGACATTCCTTTTTAATCTTATTTGTTATCATAATTAATATAATTTGTTTTAAATATCACAGAATTATTATATAAAATGTGTGCTCAATGAAATATAATTTGCGCCTCCTTTACCATTGTATTTAGTTATTTCTTGCTTTTTTTTCTTTCTTTTATTAGTTGTCAAGGACACTCACGCAAGATCGAGAAGTGGTAACACCATTTTGACAATAATTGGCTTTCCCGTCCCTTTACTTTTGCACGCGATTTTTTTAATTTTCTTCTCGCACATATGTCACCGCGAGTCGGCGAAGAGCGCGCGATGCGTGAAGGAATTCGAAATCCGCCGCCCGCTTTAGTTTCCCCGTCGCGTGCGTGGCTGGAGCCCGAGCTCGCTGCGTCCGGAGGAGCCCCCGCGCGGGCGGCTCCGTTACATTTTTGAAACACACCCATCTTTTGAAATAATAATGCGCGATTAAAATTGCCAACCAATTGGAAATGAGTTCATTTGCCACACAGCTGTTTTAAGCAATGCTAACGGCAAACCCAATCGGAGGCTGGTCCAAATTTTGGAAACAGCGCCCCGGACTAAGATATTCATATTGCGAGAGTTGTACATTTATAATACTAGACTTTCTGCTATTTGATGCCGATGCATTGTGTTTTTTGGTCGTTTATTACAGAAAAAACGATAATTCGAAATTCGCCATAATTCGATCTTTCTCAAACCCGCAAGTACCAAAATGTTAATTTCATAGTGGAAAAACACCGGTCACTCGTAAATCGAAATAATTTTCACACCCTTGTGCCATTAATCAATCAATAGGTACATTTTACTTTATAAAATTCGTTTTTTTTTTGAAATTTGACAAAATTGAAAAAAATTTTTTTTGCAATTGAGAACAACAAATATATCAATATCTGATACTTTTAAAAAAAATAGAGTTGCGAACACGGAATACGTGTTACATCAATATTATTACTATTTTCAAATTAAGGTAAACGCTTGTGCTATGAAAATAGGACTAATTTGCTGGTCTAGAGTGAGGTTCGAACCCGCGACCTTTGAATTACGAGGCGAGAGTCCTAACCACAAGACCAACAAGCTACTCATACTTAAGTAATTGACATGTCACGATCATTGTATTAGCGTAATTAATATTGCGTTTTCGAAATGATTTCTTGAAATATGTTAAAATGCAGACGTTTTTCGCAAAATAAATGGCTTTTTTCATGAGTTAATGATTTTTGTCGAATTTCGGAATCGTATATTTTTTTCATCATCGCGATTTTTTGGTAGGTACCTTGAATTTCCAATTAACGCGGTTCCGCATAATTCGAAATGTTTTCTTGGGTCCCTTGGATTTCGAATTGATGAGGTTCTACTGAGGTACTCGTATTTCTATGGATTGATTCGCGATGAAATTCGTGAAACCTGATATTGAGGGGGTGGGAATAAACCATCATTTAAATAGTTCTACTTTTTAAATCGTCTGTCTTGGTTAAATAAATAGAATGTAGCGGTACTGGCGTCCGTAGCGTAACATATACATTGTAATCGCGCTAAAAAAGCATCATGTATTGCGCACTCTGCCATTATCAAGAAACAGTAATAAAATGGCGAAATCGTTTGAAGTAGTGAGATGTATTTTAAAATAATCTGTGAATCGACGATAACCGATTACTCAACTGCTAGTAATAATAGATTATGCAATTCAAATTTTAAAATATATACCTATCGTTGTTATCGTATTCATAATAAATTTACACCACCACGAACGTTTTTAAAGTAATATAATAATTGATTCACTTCAATGCAGAACAATCTTTATATTTTATACTGTACATCATATATTCTGGATAATCCTAGTTAAACCCAACTAATGTCAAGAGTCTTAAATATTAGAAAAATAAGGTAAATGTGGAAGATGCGAAATCAATTGCCCTTCTGTTCGTGTATATCTATCTCTATATATATTTGATTCCCTTAGTCAGGAATTCGAAATATTTTTGCGTATTTATATTCGCAAAAGTATTTTACAGTTGAAATATGTGAAACTGGCATGTCTTGAAATGTTATATTACAGTGTGTTGAAATGTTAAATTTACGTATTTATTTTGAATGGCTACTGATGACGTACAACTTAAATGTGTCTTTCACAATACCTCATTTAAGATTTGAATATTCATCTATTAATCACAGAACAATTTGGTCTCTTGGGTGACAGGACTTCGTCACTGAGAAACAGCGCAACTTTAGTGAAATCGCGCACAAAGAGGGTCGACAGTCGATAATATCTTCACATTGCATTAATGTCTCTCACGCCTTTGATTTTGAGCAATTCACAGGGAATCCTGGATTCAGCCAACTTCAGCTGATTCAGGCTGAAGAAACCGGCACCCGCGGTATCACAGCCCACTAAATCTAAACAAGTTTTCTAAAAACAAATCTTTTTAAAAATTAAAATACAAAATTTTGCCGTCATCCAAACAAAAGAATTGTCCCGTCATGCAATTGTTTTGTCACGTAGCTTACCTTTTTGCGGAAGATTACGCTTTCATAATGTCGTGCATTTTGTTTGAGTGCGTTAATAAGAATCACTCATTTTTGACCTCGTGCGTTTTATTTGTAATTTTTTGCCTCTCATTCGTTGCATCAACTGTTTGGACGAGTTGTGCAATTTTTTTTTAGTTTATTTGTTTGAACATTATTGCGAACGGTTTCAGGGGCGGAAAAACTCGGCGGAAATATTAAACTTTTTTTTGCATGCAATAACTGTTTATTTATTTGTTTTGTTCAAGTTTTTATTAATTTGTATCATAATCAATTTATTGAAGTGAACATGTATGTTTTCATATGCAGGTTGTTACAGCTGTACCAGCTTCGATTGATGTACGTCGGTAGGTATATAGTGTGGATTTTTTTTTCCTAGTGTTTAGGGCGTTGAAACCTAATATACCTATGCTAAGGATGTTGCATTTCTTGCTTTTTTAAGTACCATATTTTTGACGCATTCCCATATATTTATTTTATTTTATAACATATTTACTATCATTTATAATTACTTTATCTTACAACATTTTATTATAATTAACAGGTTTTTAGACCACATTAGATAAATATATAAATATTATTTATTCCAATAGACCGGCGTTTCTTTCCCATCTCCAAAATAATTTCGAACGTCCGTCCGTAACTTCCTATCCAATTGCTGATCTCATTCCGTTTTCAAAATTAGTATGATTTCAAAATTGTTAATAAAGAAAATGAAAATATTGGCTTTATACTTTTTAAATAAAGTTCTCTGAATTAGACTTTTTTCAAATATTTAAATTATTTAAAATATTTCAGATTAATGAAAATTAAAACTAATATGTGCATCCATTACTTAATCGCATATGTCATTGGTATTAATTATTAATCAAAATATATAATTCTCTACGTAACAATGACCGTCACTCATTCTACCAGATGACTCTAATAATAATGAGATACAAGAAGCAAAACTAGCAGATTTCTCTATTAAATAATTTCCATCACTGACGTTATCATGACGCTATATTACTCTAGATAGAGCTGTTCTCACAGCCTTAACTGGCAACCGAAATATATATAGTAAAAGTACGTCATTTTTGACGGGCTATAGCTGGTTACAATTATAAATGAAATAGTGGCCACGGTTAATTCTGACATTATTATTGGAGGTCGGCCGTCTTAGAAGCTTTAACAATCAATTGGCGTGCCTGAGAAGATACGTGGAATGCGAACAAATCTAGATTGCAATGTCAGTATGGAAGAGTGTTCTAATCTCTTTCCGTACTTTGAAGTTAATTTATTAACTTATTTTAATTTGGAATGGCTTTATGGAACAATGTGGTTTTGATTGACCTGAATAATAATTACTATGAATTAAATTGATATTTGGAGCTTATTTCTATGGTTGGACATGTTTAGCAATTACACTAAATTGATTTTCCTTTTAACCGTTGTTTTGTTTTTTCATGTCGTCGGGTTTCGGATAGTAAATATAAATTTGTGCAATGAAACGTCCGGTATTAATTTCCTGCTCAAAATTTTATTTCTAATTATTATACACACTAGGAATTTATTAATATCCTACTATTGATAATATGAATTCCGTAAGCCCCCTTATATGTATTTTTGATTTTTAAAAGCCTAGCGCCCTTTGTTGGTGTACTTACTAATAATAAATTAATGTTTATTAATCGTACATTCTTTTTAATTGACCGGTGTTAATGCGTCTATGCATCAATGACACCTGCATTATTCATGGTATGTCCATTCCTGAAGTCTTTATCGGGACATGACATCAAGATTTTCTGGCCGGCATACCAAACAGGAGTTGTGTCCTGGTGTCCGTTATTACTGTGGTGTATTACGGTCACCGGCTATTAAACATCCGTATTTTCGCGTTTGAACCTTTTCGCATTTTACAACAATAATTTAGACTGCAGAAAATTCACGACTAATATTTATTTTTCTATACATACATGTGTTAAACAATCGCGATAAATTTAATTTTTTAAATATAATTCTGTGTCCGCCCTAGTACGTGAACTCCTGCCTAAAGTTAGACTTGTAATACGTTTCTTTGTATATTTATTTACTTGTAAAATATAAGTAATTATTAGATTGCTTCATGTGCAAGAATGAAGAATTTGAAAAGTTGCATAATATAAAATAATGCTTATAAATACAAAAAAATATATAAATTTGTCATTTCTGGATTCTTAATACCTAGTTTTGTTATAAACCTCATTTTAATTACAATGCATATTATCAATCCGCAGAAAGCTGTGAGAAAGATAGTATGGCGTTGACCGAAATTGGTATCTATTGTAGAGGTTTTCATGTTAGCATGTGTGTTTTGGGTCTTTTTTTTTTGTTTCATATATATATTTTTTTTTTGGTACTTATTACATAGATACTATGCCAAACTGCACATCAGTTTTACGGAAATTTAGATGTGTTCACATATAATACTATAACTTATGGTTTTGGCATTAGTATTAGTGATATCTTATAGGCAATATTGTCTTAGAGCTAGTTGTAAAGCAAAGCACACTTGGAATACAGGGCTAAGAGGGTACGATTAATTACTTACGTCAATTGTTATTGTTTTATCCAATAGGTAAATTAGTTAATGGTTTTTTGGTAGATCAAAAACCATTGTATCCAGTAGGTAAATTGGTTAGTAGTTTTTTGGTAAATTAAAAACCATTATATCCAGTAGGTACTCGTTTAGAGAACGTAATAATTTTCGTTCCTTCTAATATATTTTGAGTATCATTACATTTGTGTCTCGGATTCTTCTGACATTCATCACTGTTTATCATCCTACCAATCTACCTGTCTGTCACTCTCTATCATAGCATTTATGGTCTGTAGTTGTCTATAATTTGTGGTTCGCAACAATTGCTGGATTTCGACATCGGAATCGTAGGTAACATAAAAAGGTTAATCGATGGAATTCTATCAAAACAATGAATAGAAGACTTCGACCTCAAAAAAGGTATTTTTAGATAACATATCCCATGCCGCTTAGTGCTATATTTAATATAAATAAGTATTTTATGGGATCACATTTATTGCTGAACATCATATCTGTCTAAGTATTATCAACGTAGAGTAATAAAATTAACAATAAACTCATGAAACTGGTTAAAAATGAAGTTGAGTAAAACATCAAAAATATACACCTTGAATCATTGCTAGATAACAGTTTGGATACTGCGATTTAAATTCAAAATATTTTAAATTTTTACTGTTGTTTATGATACTTTAGTAAAATACATATTTGAATATTTATGCGTATTTGAATTTTTTATAACAGTCTACTAAGATTATAAAAAAAAGTTTTCAAAATGCGTTTGAAATACTGCTCATTTTCCTTGTGATTTTTAATAACTGAAATTTAATGCACTTACTACCTTCTACATCACGATGGTAACCGAGTCGGAAAAGTTTTGGGTTTAATTTCTTCTACATTCAGTGCATTGATATCACTTTCTAATGTCTGCCGAATTTGTAATGGGTGCAGACGTACGGCACGGTGGATTCGATATCGTTTTCGTTCATATTTGGTCGGTACCTCCTATTTGTAATTTAATTACCATTTGAGTTTGGGTGTGCTGTTAATTTTTTTTTCTCGTTCAAAGAGTCTTCAAACATTAATGCGTATCACATCATATGACTTGAAATTATAAAATAAAAATAAACTTTATTATTTTCTGTCACTCATTTGCAATAAATTATATACAATTTAATTAATAAAAATGAACTTGGTTTTCATCGCTTTTGTATTGAAAAATATCAACATGTTTCAGAGCCCACGACCCCTTCGCCAGGATACAATTGTATATGAACAAATTAAATTCAAAAATCGAAGTATAGACAATCAAAATATTTAAAAAAATATTTATGGAAAATGAATAGTAATGATGTACCTATTTAACATGAAAATAAATTTAAATGATAACTAATTGTAAAAAGGACCTGGTTATTTATAATATTCAATTTACTTTTAACACTTTTTCTTATTTCCGAAATTTCTAATTTATCAAACTGTCATTCTGTATATTTGTATGTAAACCCTTATTAATGTCAAAAGAATGATCCATCCAAAAGATGGTTAGGAAATTCGGAATAATTATTGCTACTTAAACACCTTAAGTGCTCCTTAACTCCAGCATGAAAACTTCTACACGTTTTTCTATATAAAAATAATCACAATCATTACAAATCAAATTATCCTTATCCTTATTATTTTATATATATTTAAAAAAAACAACTCTTTTTGAAGAAGTTATATATCATAGTTTAGTCAGGTATCTTCACACAACCTATTTTGAACGTTTAAGGATTTAACGGAGCTAGTCCACAATACTTTACAGGTAGATTTCTGCCTTAATTATGGGTCGAAAATAGTCATGCAACAATGTCCTAACATCAATAGTACCGAAATAAACGACTTCAAAGTTCCTCCTCGCAAAAAATGTGGTTCAAATTGTTGCAAAGTTTTAATAATTTTATTACTCGTATTAAGCATATGATTTTTTAATATTTAAGTTGTGCTTGGGTTGTACCATTATTACTGAAAACTTGGAGCCTGACATGGAAATTAGATGCAGGATGGAAGCGGCTCTTGCATCATTTAATAAAATGAAAAGTCTTATACGCAAAGATGATATCAATCTAGAGCTCAGACAAAGGTTGATCAAATGTTAAGTGTGGTCGGTTCTACTCAACGATGTTGAAACATGGATCTCAAGGTTAGCACTATAATACGTTCGAAATGTGAATTCACCGCAGAATGTTAAAGCCTTAGGCAGAGCCAATGTCCAAAGAAAATTGTTTACAACAATTAAGCTCCGTGAGACGTCGTATTTTGGTCACATAATGAGGGGAAAAATATACCCAACTTCAGTTGGTTGTCGAAGGGAAGATCGAAGGCCGCAGAGGAGTCGGAAGTAAACAACTGTCCTGGCTTAGAAGTATCCGAGAATGAACCGGGAGAAGAGTCGAGGAGCTGCTGCGAGCTATCCAATTTAGAGATGGCTTCTCTCGGGTGATCGTCAACGTCGGGGGGGCCCGACAGGACACGAAGCGCTTGTTCAGACACAGCGGGAACCGTGCCGATTCAGAATCGCACGAGATCTGTGCGGGTCTCATTTACCTAGGTTTGTATGTGATCGTTCACACACAACCGTGCGGTTAGTCAACCGCTGCGGTGCCCGCAACCCAACCGCTACAAAATAGACCCGCACGGCGCCCGCACGATCCTATTACTACGGGGCCTTACGAGAGCGTTCAGTCGCGTTGCGGGCACCGCACGGTTTCATGTCACAACAGGAGCACGCGTGGATTATATTCTCTTTTCTATGGTTATGGATCGCTTTGACACTGAATTTTTTATTGATGAAGTGGAGAAAAGACCTGTAATAGTGTGAGGATTACTCAAATATGCCAAGAACCAAGCTTGGCAGGAGTTGGTGGAGATATTTGGAAATGGTGGAAAAAAAGAGTATTTTAGAGAAGTAGGTATTTATTCACCAAAAATGAACTGACAGAATGATATTTATGTGTCTTGCCATGGAACACGGCCGTCGTTAACAAAGTAATGAGCGAATATATCTCTGATATTCAAAGATGGAGAACGGCACCAGAACTGTTAAACTGACGTTTATTTTCGCGCGCACAAATCGCTTATTAACCGCGGCTGTGTGAACAGATGACACAAATCGCGTGTTTGGAAACGCGATTCTGAAACTGAACGGTTCCCGCTGTGTCTGAACAAGCGCTTAAAGAAGAAGATATAAGCTATTTTTTTACAATATTTCTGACTTAAACAAAAATACATCGTATCGAAAATGTTTTTGCAAAAAATGCAATATATATATATATAATGTACATTTGTTCGCGCATCCATATCCTAAAATCGGGTAACGAAAGTAATGTCATTGCCCGCCACCAAGCATGCAGCGAGTGTGGACTGATGAGCGGTCACCCTATTTTGTGACACTCCGCTATCTGTCGGACCGACGGATTTTAAATACGGTTAGGTCATTTTTTAGTTACTGTTAATCAATAAATTGTATTCTTGCAATCGATTTTCATTTCCTAATTTCCCCTTTGTTTTTTATTTTCTGCATTATTCCTGTACCAATTGTATATGTGAGGTATAAAAACAAAGTAGCAATATTAAAAAAAAAGAAAAAATGTTATGAATGCATTTACCTAGGATTACTTCATTTAAATGTACTGAATTTCAGATTTTAAGTATCTATCTCTTCCAAAATCGTGTCTCGATTCCAGTACATTATAAATTAGTAATTCTAGATGATTGCATAATTTTTTTTGGATATTGCTGCCCTTATACCCCACATATGATAATATTATAAGTTATACCATATGCACTAAATTTATTGGCATGTCATGCCTGTGTTTGTGTTAAAATAAACAAATTAAAAAACAATATAATAAAATAAAATCTTGCATAAAGCATCATTTTGCTATTTTCCCTTTGTTTTTTATTTTTATTTTCTGCATTTAGGACATTTTGTTAATGGGTATACAATACGTGGGCTCACGAATTATATTCGCAGTGTATTAGCACTTGAAAATGTGTCCTCTATTATTAACTTCACGTCTAGTGTACCTAAGTAATACGCCCGGTCTAAACTAATTATAAATACATATTTATTTTGTTGATATTTGGAATGTGCTAATTTAAAATGTAATTTAATAACACTATTTCCACGTACGTCCGTAAAAGTTAGGTACGCCATTGACCATATTCCTCGCTACAAGGTGAAGGTGGTTTTGTATATTTGTCTTCTAGCGGGGTGCGGGAGGCTGTGGCGAAATAGCGCCTGTGTGTGAAGATGACCATTCAGTTCATTGCCATAGATCACGTGATCCCCACCACCTTCACATTTACGCACCGATTATACCAAAACTTCTTACTGTGCACGCAAATTCAAAACGAATCAGAATATTCGGTTGTACTGAAAAAAATTATATTATAATTATAATGTAAATTCATTTAACACAAACTATCACCACATTGATATTTTTGACTCAACGACAAGGGACATAAAACAAACAATATTTACACAACCGCGCCCAAACTAATTCATACAATTTATCTTCCCTTCTACTCCCGTCCCACATTCCCCTCCGCCCTCCCCACTCTCTGTTAAAATAATTTTAAAAAATCTTTTCCAATGTCACACTAGTTTTACTAAATTAATTAATTACATTCAGTGGAAAAATTGTCATAATTTAGTATGCATTATTTTATATTTGTTAACATATAGATCTGTTAATTTTTCCTCAAATAAATAAATAAATAATTATAAAATATTTGTGATGTACATGCCTACGTTAATCAAAAGCAAACTTTAAAAAAATATTACCATTACTATTGTCCCTGTAATGCTTGGTGGGTCTCCTTCTGGTGGCCCTCTTCAAGATTTTTTGTTACGAGCCTGAATTTTTAAGATATTTATGCAAAAATACATTTATAAAAATATATAATATTTCAAGAAATGTAGATTGTTATACGATGCAAACAGTAAATATACAGGTACATATTATTATTTTTTCTACCAATTTATCCTGATAATTTCATTTGAACTATTTTACATGAGCACAAAGAGATATTTGAATTGTATGAGCATATTAATAATTGTAACAAATAGAGATTTTACTGCTACCTCTCTAAGAAAACAGAACTGCTCGTGTTTATATACAGAATATAGTTGCAGAAGTAGAAACCTGCCACTTGCAATGGCAGTAAGGGAATGAGAAAAATAACTCTAAATTTTTGAGCAACTGTATAAAAATTGGACATGCAAAAATAATTATATGTTTTATTTCTACCGATGTAAATCATATACACCTTATTACATATAGATGGCTTAAACGCGATACCTTATTACATATGCTGCATAGCTTAAACCCGATACCGTATTAAACATGCTGCATAGCTTAATCGCAATACCTTATTACATATTTGGGGTATAAAAGCAAATGCAGCAATATCCAAAGAAATATAAAAATGTTTTGAATGCAGTCACCGAGGATTACTAATTTAGAATGTACTGATTCATAGATTTTATGTATCTATCTCTTCCAAAATCATGTTTCCTATACATTTATAGACTATTTTTCCTATAAAATCTCGAATTCATTACATTATAAATTACTAATCCTCGATGACTGCATTATTTTTTTTTAGATATTGTTGTCTGCTTTTATATCCCACATATGTTTTATAGCTTAAAAGCGATATCTTATTTCATATTCCCTATAGCTTAAACGCGTACCTTATTACATATGCTGCATAGCTTAAATGTGATACCTTATTACATTTTTTGTGTAGATTAAGCGCGACCAAAATGTGCAGATTGGTAATCTTGTTGTGTGTTGTTGTGTATTGGTAAAAATTCATACTAAAAATATGTTTAAAAAACCTTCCAAAAATTGGGAAGACACGTGAATAACAACGACAAAAATCAGCGCGCGTGTTTGAGTTGAGTGACCGCGAAAAAAGGCGGATTTTGGCGCGAACGCGTGTTGGACGATTTCCGTTTCCTCGGCGGCGCGCGGCGTGCCTGGCGCAGCTTTCCATTCCCCGGCCAGCGCTCGCGCGGGCGGCTGCGCGCTGGTCGCGTGTTCGTTCCAGTAAGGTGCTTGTCCATGCGTTCAATGTCACGGCGTCTCCGAATAGAAGTTTCCGGACTTTTCTTCCCTTCGACCTTTCTTGAGCGCTACTAGGCTGTGGTCTAATTTTCTGAAGGCAGGCGGTTGATGCGGCTATTCCGCTGATCGAATGAAATATTTTACAAAATCGATATACATAATGGTACATGTTATCCTTATAACAAGATTATTTTAACAGCGCAGTCAAAAATATAAACGACGTATTTATTCACGTGTGCGTAAAGTTTCTATGAGAAATGTCAATATTTCTGTTATTTTAGCGGAAATGTTGGACGCTTTTGATGAATAAATTAAATAACCATATTTATTTGATGACTTCTTTTTAGAAATCTCAAAAAAATATGAACAATTGTGAGGCAAAATTTAAAACATAAATTGAGAGATAATAAGGTATTATTTTATTAACCATATACAAGTACAGACGTAAAGGACAATTTTATAGCATTTTTTAGCAATATTAGTGTTTTGCCCTCTCCATATTTAACATTTTGTCGGGACAGAAAACACTCCCTTCTATTGATATCGCCTATATAATTATAAGCGACGCGATGGAAAGTAATAAAACATCTAAAAAATACGCGTTTAAATTTTTTTATTAAAATATTGAACTAAATGTAGCAAAATGTTGTAGCGTCGTCTCACGAGTATTACAGGTCGATTTATGCGACCGCTTCACGATTGATAGTAATGCAAAAATGCACTTAATATCGGTTGACGCATTTTATTGGTTATATACACCGCGCGTAGTGTGTTGTTGTTTAAAATGGAAGTAAATTTCACACATTGATAATAATTATTATGAAACCTTTTTTAAAGCATTCCGAAATTTCTTGGTGGTTATCCATTATATTATTTAATAATACAAAATATACTTATCACGTTAAACCAAATTTGTTTTCTTCACCTACAAGCTTCAGTTGATAAAGGGCATCGATAGGCTCATTATTATTGAGGTGTACTTAATTTAATTCATCCCCTCTTCATAATATAATTAAGTATTAAATTTGCCTACTTTTATATTGCAATAATAAAAAAATATACACTAGCAAAAGGTTCGTCAGTGGCCGACTGTACAGTGCCATGAGTAAAAAATTGACCTGCACGTGATGATAGCATGACAGCAATGTGTGTGCAATAGCTCAAGCGGTAAACGCTCGTTGTTAGTTTCCCGTCTGGTGTAAATCATTGCAATTGATCGTTTGCAATTATTGAATTTAAGCGCTGAAAGCATTTTCTCGATTGTACATCAATACGAACGACCCATTGTGAATGCCTCGAGAGATATTTATTTTGATAAAGCATTTATTATTATTTTTTTTTTTACAAGAAATAATATAATTTGACATTTGAAATATGGGAACAATTTATTTTACTAACTCTATGAGAGTCTGAAGACTCGTGTGTAGAAAAGGAGTATTACAGGTTGTGATGACCCTGGTAGATAGTGGGTCCTCGTCAAATGACGGTGTTTTCTAGAGATGTTTTCTGTTATATGAAAAATATTATACAGTCGTAAAATGATTGACGCGAGTTGAATTTTATTATTATATATTTCATTTCGAGCTTCTGGTCGCGGCTACACTGCGATGACCCAGCTAGATAGAGGGTCTTCCTAACGTATTAAAGATGAACTCTGTATTAATAATTTATTTAAAAGGCCGTTGCTTAATCGCCGCGAGTTGAAATTTAATTTTATCTACTATGTTCAATTGATTTGCCAACCCCTGGCCGCGGCTAACAATGTGATGAATCCAAGCGGGGTGACCCGTCAAAAATATATGCCATGACGCGGCGGTTAGCCGCGACCAGGAGATCGAAATGAAATAATTATAATAATAAAATTCAACTCGCGGAAATTATCCTACGACGTTTTATAGTATATCCTAATACTGAGTTCATCTTTTGAAGATCTATAAATATTTAGTAATTATTTAACAAGACCCCTCTATCTACCAGGGTCATCTACCCTGTTTCACCACAAGGTCACGCAGGCTGTATAATATATGTTTTGAAGTGTATTTATTACACACGACGTATAGTGATCAGAGATCCATAGAATAAGTAATAGTTATCTACTTGGGTTTCGGCAAACAGTAACACTCTTCGGCACTCAAATTTGCATACACAAGCATCTCGTGAGCTCACTGTAAAGGTCAATTGAAACTGTTGTGTCAAATATGCATAAATAAATATCAAGATATATTATACATATCTTATAGAGACGAAATTACATTTTTTATAGGAAAGTAGGTATGGGCGTCTTTTTTGGGTGTTCATAGGGCTTACGACCTATAGTATGGCTGGCTTACGTGATCACTTTACACATTGTAACGTTTATCGTTTCCACCCATGATAGATTCCACGTCTATCAAATTTTTGGGAGTTGCATATATTTAAGTTTTACAACTCGTTTCATATGTATGTTGTAATAATCATCAGCGCCACCGGCATCCTAAGTTTTTTCATTCCCCTTAATTAACCACAGATGTCACTAATGAGATATATATTTTTGATTGGAATTTTTTAACGATATCCTTTATATGTGTAATGAGATTCTTCCGAATTATTAGCATTACACCAGAATTTCAAAACACTAGGATGCCCCTGGCGACAATAACACCTTTATTAATTTTTTTACAAGAATTAGGTACACATAATATCTATAACTAACATAGAATACGTCTGAAATATCATTTAAAAAAATTTGAACTCCTTTTTCGACCAGTTTTTTTCATTCAGAATATTTTGAGCATGTCCAAATTTCAGAACACAGTACTGGATTTTGTCCCAGGAACATCGTTAATCAAGATATATTATAGATGTCTCTGGGAAAAAATCCTGGACCCTGTTATGAAAAATTTGGACAAATTCAAAATATTCTGAATAAATAAATATATAATCTGCAAAGATGTTGTGTGGTTATGGAATAAATAATGTGTAACGTGTAGTTTGAATGGTTTTAAAAACAATGAACCTCATACGTTTTGAATGATGTTATCCGTTCCACTGGGTTCTTCGCTGTTATTGGTATTATCATTTGTTAGTCTATGTTGTTTCTTATTACGTTGACGACACAAAAGCCTTTGTTCGGCGCAATTTTCTGAAGTTCCGTTAGCTGGGCGCTTTGATTCCGAAAAGATCCTTGTACCTTCCATCCTGTAAATTTTCACGTAAATGAACATAAAACTACAAAAAAAAACTCATTTGTATAACATGTATGTAAGTTATGTATTATATTATTATCAATTGTATTCTCCTTTCTTTCTAAATTAAGAATGTACAGTGTGCTGGTATATTATGCAGGTATGTTGCTTACTGATACTATTTTGAATTTCCGGTTGCGCTGTTTACGATGAACTTTCGTTTCCGCACGATCTCAAATCAAGCGTGAACATCATCACAACTTCCTCGATCTTCAAAGCTCCTAGGTATATCCTTAACCTAATGGTTATATTCATATTGTTTGTGTGATCTCGAAAATGCATTTAGTTCCATGCTGGTCAATGGAATAACTATATAAATTCATTGTTAATAAAAAAAGAGGTACATTTAAATTTATAATTGGTAATATTATTTGGTGTTTATTTGACGCGCGCTGTATCCAAAATCATAATTATAGAAACATTTGACTACAAATATTCGAGGGTTTACATTATAATTCACGTGAACTTGAAATATTTTTGTCATGGAGTCATGAAAGAATTACGTATTATTTATTTCCTCGATGTTGTGATCCCACGTACGTGGCATTGAACCCGATAGGTGCAAAATTGCTTACAGAAAAAGGTCAGGCCAATCCCAGAAGAAATACAAACAAATTTTCATTATCATCTGAAGGTCTTTAAAATCTACGAGTTTCAGCATTTGTGTATAAACAATTTAAAAAAAAATGCTACGGATGAATACGAATTTTATGGTTTATGTTTGAAATAATGTATTTTAAAACCAAATTTATTTATCAATTAGAAAGACATGCAGAAAAAACAAAACAACGAAAAAATATTTTGTTTGCTACCGGGATTCGAACCCAGATCACCTAGCTTTCCGGGCAGGTTACCAATTACATCATCTTTCCGCCAATATATCGATCTTATCTGCAAGTCTCATTTATTAATTGATTAACATAATATATTATCAATGTTTAGAGCAACCCACTTTTTCTGGTACAGTAGGCACAAATTTTTCAGAACACAGCGCTGGATTTTGTCCCAGGAACATCGTTAATCAAGATATATTCTAGATGTCTCTGGGACAAAATCCTCACGCTAGGGGACGCCAGATTTAACCGTTTAATTTATTTTATAATTTTTGGACACATTTGATACAACACACATAATGTTGTTACGCATAAAGTAATTTGTGCCTACCGCACCAGATAAAAGGGGATACTATGTGTGAATCAATTAATAAATGAGACTTACAAATAAGGCCGATATATTGGCGGAAAGGTACCGGTCTGATGTGGTATATTTGGTAACATACCTGCCCGGAAAGCTAGGTGATCTGGGTTCCAATCCCGGTAGCAGCCAAAATATTTTTATGTTGATTTTTCTGCACGTCTTTCTAATTGATTAATAAATTTGGCTTTAAATTTCACAGAACTTTGTTCTGTAAAATTGCAACTTAATAATAAGAATGTGTTCTTGAATAATCCTTTTATTTTTAAAGCTGCCGCGGTTTCGTGTACGTAGTCAAATAGAATGCCCCGTTCCGTCTCGTGGCTGACCTGAAACAGTCGCCGTCACCTGGTAACACGATAAGTGTAATTTGTAACGAGTTGGCTCTATTAATTATCACTTTATATTTATCGATTACCTCTTTCCTATCTGGCGAATGCCTGAACCAGTAGCGGTGTTTATTGTAAGCCGTTAAAATAAATAAAAATTGCACACTTCATTAAAATATAACCCAACTTTGGATGCTGCGCTTTTATTGCTGTGTTTCCTGTGTATGCACCCTGTGATTGACATGTCGGTATTCAAAAGTGTTTTTTTTGTTGCCGTGCCGTTATTATTCAAATTCGCCTTGAAACCGTGTAGTTTACGGCTAGAGGAAAAGCGTTGGTTAACAGGAGTGCAAATTAAAAATATTTTTCTGATGGATAAACCAATGGCGTGCGAACTGAATGCTCTTTTTAAGTTTGTCATAACTGTAACGAATTCCTTGAGAAATTAATCTTTTTGTTAGCTTCAAAACACGAAAATATTTTTTTTTATCCATTTATCCTAACGCCTATCCTAACTTTATGTATTTCTGTTATATATATATATATGTGTATTATTCCCTTGTTTCTTATTAGTCACATCGTCTTACTTTATGTATTCTCTTTTACAACGTAATGTTGTGAGATGATTCGAACTTGTCCAAACTTTATAAAAAATAATGTTTGCGTTATATTCTGTCATCAAATGATATTAGCTTTTGTCGTATTCATTATTAATCCGCATTTTCCTTTAGTATCGTACATCTTATCCCATCCCTATATACATAATAATGTAGATCGTTCTATTGCACATATAATCGTTATATGTTCGTCTCTTTTCTCCTCTAAATAAAAAACAAATGTTTGTGAACAGTTATATTACTAGATGAAAAAGCACGTCACAACCTTCATAGTGTATCATGTTGACATTACGTCGCTGAGATATTAAGTGTAATATTTCAATTTTTTATTTAAAAAGTATTTTTTTTAAGAATGCTAATTTTATAACTATTATTGAAAAACATTTTACGGCTAATGAACTATTGACCTGACTAATTTTTTTTAAAAAGGAATTCGTTGTGATGACTTTTTCTTATACAAGAGGAAAGTAGATTGTTAATATAATAAATAAGTATAAACGTGTAATAATAAATAGGGACCACTGATTTTACATAAACACTATAAAATGTCTGCGGTAATACGCGTCGGATATTTCAGGTATTATTGCATGTTGTTTTAGGGGATTGTGTGAGAAATTAATGTTAATAGTAAACTATGAGTTTTTTTTGGTAACGGTAAATTCATATACAATAGAAGTACAAAACTCATGTTATGCCAACTGAAAGCCATATGCAAAAAGCACCTCGTTCTAAGAAACGAACAGAATGTTTGATGTGTACGCTCGTTTGGCGTGGCAGTGGCGCAGTAAGGAGGTTTTAGTTTTAAAAATATTTCTTAATAAAACACCAAATGCTTTTGCATACTGAACAGAAAATCAACTTCTGCAATACTCACTTGCAAGATAAAACATTGATGAGTTCAATTTTAGCAATGACAATTTCAAATTTTTAATACTAATTTAGGACGTTTATTAGCATTAATTTTTTTAAGGTATCTTTCGGGGGTATTTTTTTATAAATATGACGTTTAATTAATTATCCAATTTTATTTATTTTTGGGAAACCAACAACACAACTAAAAAAAAACGCTACGTATGAGTATTTATTAGGACTGGGACTATCATGTCATTAGTGCATGATTCTGCAACTTATTAGTTGTAATCTGAAAAGCTTTAGGCATGTACTTTATTGCAGTATATATAAAATAAATAAATAAATAAACCCCATCATGACTAATGGCCCACTCTGTAGTTGGATGGGTACGTGGCCGGAATTATAACGTTCGAATGTCTAAAAACAGAAGCATATAAGTGTCTGTGGTTACATTTCTGGAAGGTATCTTTGCAAAAATGGGTTGATTTGATAATACTCACTAGACGTGTCCGGTGTCGTGTGTCCCGCATGAATACCATCGAACTGGGTAGCATAACAATGCTACTGATATTGTTGACCGATGACGTAACAACCTTAAAGATCTGACGGCTCGAGAAGGATCTAAATATCTCCACGGATTGTCTGACGGAGAAAAGTAATACAGGGTGATCAAAAACAGCCTTTCGTGTGCATATTTTTTTGGTGCGTGGTGTTTTGATATTAATGTACTCGCACAAAGTGCATCACATCGGTTTACAAGATTTTGTAATTTACGGATTTAGTAAGGCGTCTGATACACATGCTTCTTTAGTGGCACGTGAGCATGCGCAGTATGGACTTTGACAGTGGCATGCTTATTAGTGGCATGTGTGTACGCACATTGCTAGAAATGAGCATGCCACCTAGTGGCATGCTCAAAAATCAACCGCCGGTTGATTTATAAGCATGCCACTGTCATTCACCATAGAGAAGGGGTATCTTTGGAGCATATGTGAACAGACTTGCTTATTTATGAGCATGCTTATGTCATTCGCGGGCTTCGCGCTAGTATTATCGATGCGATCTTCTCAAACATTACTTTTCGTGACTTATTATAGGAATCACGAATGTCTGCGGAATACTCGGTCACCGTTGTGTAAAAATAATATGGTGAGAAATAATGTTTACGAAACTTTATTAATAGGCATGAATGATTCAAATCTTACAATAAAAATTATATAAACTAAAATCAAAAATGTGCGGATGGAAACTCGGGAACTTTTTTGATTTATTGGTTCACTTGAATTTTCTATTTCAGTTTGCAAAGTTTCCATTTTGAACAAGAGCGTCTCTATTCTATGACAAGAGCATGCCACTAATAAGCATGTGTGTTTGATTGTTAGCTTTGGGCATGCTTATTTATGAGCATGCCACTAATAAGCATGCCAGTAATGAGCAAGTGTGTACAGTTGTTAGGGCATGCTTATTAGTGGCATGCTCATTAGCATGCCACTAAAGAAGCATGTGTATCTGTACCTTAATGTATCATTTTAACGTTATTTAAGATTTGCAACTTTAGTCACGCGTATTTAGTACACGTACACAAAATAAGCTTATTGAAAATTGATATATTAACTGAATGTTGGAATAGCGTTGTACGTTGCCGCGAAACAGGAGAAACATAACGTGAGCTGTGAGCTGTGTTGTTAGGCGAAGAAAGATTGCCAACGTGAAAACGATGATCCATTGTCCAAGCCGTCAACTTTTCACTATGCGAAAGCACTCGGGACTCGTAGGAACCGCAATGTTGGCACAATAGGCCGCGAATCGTCGATAAATTTTGCCATAAATTCCAACAGTTTCATTTTCAATATCCTGTAGGCTCGGCCGTACTCTGCAGACTTTTGATTTCGGACGATGTTAGTCTCCTGGTTGCAAGAAAATAATGTGGGTCGTCGGTACACATAAGTTTTTTTTAAGTATAATAATTATTTATATCTATATATAATTTTTCCATCGGTGGTGTGCAAGAAGAGCGCATGATTATTTTAGCGTTTGGAATAGACATTTTTTCTTTTGAGTCGGTAAAAAGGTTTGGATATTATGACATGTGAGTTCAGGGAATTTCGGCAGATAACAGGTAATACAGGTACAAAAAAAAGTTTAAGTAAAACGTTAAAATATCAAGTATCAGACAGTATTGTTAAATAGTGGCCCGAATATTCAGATTTGTTGCTATAACGTAAATTACATGATTATTTATAAAGCTTCAAAGCATCCGGCAATGATTAATATGTGGGTATAGTACTGTCCTGTTAAACATATTAAAAACAGCTGTGTTAGTTTTATGTTTTACTTACTTATTTTTTTGTACCTGTATTACCTGTTACTGCCGAAATCCCCCGAATTCAAATGTCATAATATCCAAACCTTGTTGCCTAATATGGTGTCCATCTACAGAAAATAATTCAGGTTTGATAGTATAACAGATATATATATATAGATAATAGTAGTAGAGAGCTGAGATTATATTATAGAGCGATATGGTATAGATAGAGAGACTATATATAATATAGTATATATATATATATATATATTAGAATATGATATAGAGATTGTGACCGACTGTTAGTCTATTTTGGATAGACCCTGTGCACCGACCATAAACACTCGGTATGTAATCACCCAATATTATGCCGCGCAGTGGAATTCTGCGCCTCCTACGACACTTTCATATTACGTGTGCCGTCCATATAAAGCGGTACGCGTTAATATACATAGTCAGATATAGGTAGATATCAAATAAGCTTTCTCTATTTGCCGAGACTCGTTCTCGAGGTGGCTCTAAAGACTTGGACAAACATTTTTCCGTGGTCGAGTCGACGCCCGTCGCATGCGCGTTGCGTGGGCTCTTCCAATAAAATAAGTACTTGTCGCGAGCCTGACATCTTCGAAATTCCTTGCTAGGTCACGCATTTTAGGATCTACAACATTTTTTCGAAAAAAATTTCGCTTTTAACATCAACGATCATAAACGATTTCGGTTAATAATGGAGGCTGTTTTTATGTCATCTTCTTTCTAACTCACCAGATATCAAAATTTTTGTATGAAAATGATTAATATATGATTTATTATATCCGTTTCAGTAACACTTCAATTATATATATATAACTTGTTAAACGAATGGAACAAATCGCTCTTTGGTAGAATGCTTACTTATAAACAGAAGAATAAATTATTTTTAAATGCATTTATAATGAATGAAACAAATTAAAGGTAAATAATGTCGGTAACTGAACCTTCAAAAACCTCAGTTATCTTAATAATTTAAATCTCTAATGATTCCGCATTCTTAAAAAGTTACGAAAGAAAGGTCTCAAAGGATCTTGATGAACGTTCAGTGCTAAAGACTACCGTAACGCATATTTGCTTCAGAACAAACCATCGGCATCGGCAGGATGCTGAACCATATTCAAGTCGTTGAGTTATGTAACTAGGAGAGCGACTACACCACTGGAATAAAATTTGAACATTTACCTTTCGATAAATGAATACTACCCGATATTGCGTTATGAGAAGAATGAGATACAATTTACTAACATCTTTCATGGACCGATTTAACATCTTACAATAAAGTTAACCCGTTAAAAACTCTAGTTTACGACTAAGCATCTTGACCTGAGTTGAAATTTAAAAAAAAAAAACATATTTTTCCTTATTTAATGTTTTTCTGACCAAACCCGTTTGGTCACAAAAACATTATCCTCAATGAATAAAAAAATTTTCCTCATGTGATACGATTTTAGTATTCTAGCATATTTATTGCCCTAAATTAATCACGTCCACTCGTAGCTATAGCATACTGGTAAGAATAAATAACCTACGTCCATTGGAACTATTTTGTCAATTTTTGTTTTAAATTTTTTTCATTGTATTATTCGTTTTGTTTATTTATTTTTTATTAAAATATCAATATCACATTTATAATTTTGCAAATTATTCCTTATAGTGTTGCTTGCTATTTATCAAGTGGTGTCAATAGGCAAAGGTCAGGGCCTCTTACGCCACTTCACTGTGTTTAATACGCCATACTATTATGGTTAGTAGGTGTACCTATAAAATGTAACTGTTTGGTTATTGTGCAACTTTCGCATGCTTAAAGATGACAAGCAATAAAAGAAAATGGTATAACATGATATTCGATGATATCTTTCTTTATATTGTAATATATTGGCCAACAAATATTATCCATGTACATCCTGGTTGAGACATATATTAGATTTCTATTATACCTTTACTCAATATGCAAATTTTGTACCGAATACTCAACGCCTTATCTAATTAAACGAATCACTCTTGTAATAGATATATTTTTCTATACTTTATTTATATTAAGTTGTATTTTGGTTATATGTTCTATCAAACTACTTATTTTTAAGGAAAACATAAAACTTACTACTTAGTTGACAAAATATATTGTTTATCAAATAACTGTCAAAGGAAATATATTGTAATACACTTAAAACTGCTAAACAGTTTTTTAAATATTTTTCCTTATTTAAATTTATATTAATTTGCCTAAAAATAAAAGATTTATGATTATTTTTATCAAAGGACACTGGGAAAAAGTGGTCCATGACACAATAGCGACACCGTTGTTTATGTGGGGATACCTCTCAACTACACCCTTGTGCAAAGGGCATCAAAATCTGATCCGGCAATTTTGAGAAAAATAATACTTTAGAATACATAGGGTTGGAATATACAGTGTATCCGGTGAAAAATAAATCTTACTAAATATAACTTTTTTCTGCAGAATAGAGTCTAGCGATTGCGAATAAAATTTAAAAAAATGTCGGAAGCGAGTGTGAAAAAATTGGGAGACTTTATTTATACCCTTGGGGGCGGCTTGTTGCTATTTGTATGGGAAATAGGATTTTTTAGAGTCTCACAATTTTTTAACACTCGTTTCCGACATTTTTTACTTTTTCGCAATCACTAGACTCCATTCTACATTATTACGACAAATTAATATAAAATTATTTAATCAATTAATAAATTACCAAACGAAAGATGATTTAGTAACGAAGAAAATTGCTCAACTTTGGGGGCTGGCTTTTGTCGTTTTAGAAACATACATGTATTTAAAATTATGTAACCTTACGAATAGATTTTAATTATTTACCTTTCCCTCCAAAAATATTTAAAATATATGTAACCCATTGAATAAATTTTTAACAACTTTCCCTACAAAAATCCGATTAAAAATGCGAGAGAAGAAGCTGTGCGAAAAAATGGTGAATATCACTCGCATTTCTAGACAATCGCCTTAACTGTTACTCCAAAATGTCTCATCGAATAAAATAACTCTAAACTGAACTGTCATTCGTTCACTTTTCAAGTTCACGTCGTGTTGCGGCACTTGCCACTGGCGTGTAACAAAAGTGACAGTGCCCACCGTTCGCTATTCAGCGGGTTAACCTACAATTTACCGCGAACAAGCCGTTGCAGGTCTCGGCTCGACCGCCGGAATGCGCGGTTGTTTCGCAATGCTAACCCGCCAGCGATTGCGAACTTAATTTCTGCCCGAGCAGGGAGATCATTCATCACAAGATCATTCATCTGTTTTACTATTCTCTCAACCGTATTTTTGTTGTTGCAACGTTGAAATCCTACCTCTTGTTTCAGACACCAGCGCCTGATTATTTATTATTTTTCAAAGTGACTTCTTTCAACGGCTCAAATTAACACACATAAATTGTAAAACTTTAAATTTTGTTATCATTTTTATTTTGTTTAGAGCATTAGTTGTGAGATGATTAGATGATTAGATGCTTTTACAAGTTTTCTTTGCATACTATCGTAGCAGATTTTTTAACATCACCCATGCGGTATCCAAATAATAAACACGTTTTAAAAACAATTTTTCGAACGGCATATTCTTTAGCTGTTTCTGGGGCTCTTGCCTGTGAGTAACGTGATTATTAATGTTGTAATATGAGTGACGTGATTTTTAACTTTAATCGAAATAATGATAAAATCGTGTCGAAAATGATATAATAATATAAAAAATTCCGCTGTACGTAAATGTTGAAAGTTTCAGAGCTCTAGATAGTCGGGAAGTTAATGAAAAATAAATTACAAGATTCCACGACAACATGTAACAAATAGACGAACGAAGAGAGTCAAATAAAAGCATCTAAATATATAGTTTAATGTGGTCTCATTTCTTGCGTTTATTACAATGTGAAAACCCTAACAGTCTTGTAAATCTACAGTGGGTACGAATTGTGGATTGACAATGTAATACGAGTTATAAATTTACATAAAAATTATGTGGTACGGCATATCTCTGAACATATACATACATATACACATATACAGAACATATACTGGATAATTATAACAAATTCATTTAGCTAGTGGATAGTAGAGAGTATGTCAAACTCAATAATTCAAACCGTGTTTGTGACGTACACACCACATTTCGAATAAAATATTTATTTAATCATCTTTTGACTTGACTGGATATGAAAAATATTGCTCTACTGATCTTTCATTTTAAATATGAATGAAATGAGCTTTGCGCAACTGCCCTACGTAGGTACTTATTTCCCATATGTTCAATAATAATAGTGAAGGTATAGTGTGTAAATTACAAACGAATCAATTCAAAATTGTTTTGATATCATCAATCAGTCGATAAAACAGTCGAGAGCAGGCTTAATTTTTTTTTTGTTATATGATGTGAATGCATGTGTGTACTATATTATCATCATCGTCGTCTTTATCCCCTTATCCTATTAGTGTTGGGGGTCCAAAGACTCGACAAGGTATTCATATAATTTTTTTTTTTAATTTTTAAAGGTTAACACTATGTGGTGACATATTAATTTAATTAATTAAAATCAAAAATCGTTTGTTTTCGCTACTTTAATAAGTTAAATATGGATTAACATTGTGAAGAGGGTTAAAGAAAAAAGTTGGAAGGGGAAGGGGAGTTAGAAGAATTAATTAAGAAATTACATTGCTGATCTTTTCCTCTACTTGACTACTAAATCATTTGTATTACAATTAATTATGTTTATTACGGTATTATATAACACATACATATACGAAGTATTTTCATTAAAATGTTAACAATTTTGTCGGATGTAGAAAGAAACGTGTCAACAAATTTATTCAGGAAAAGTAGCCGTGCCAGTCAGCCGGTGAAATTCTTCATATTTCAGACAAATCGTCAATTTATCGGTGAAACTCTGCCGAAACCGCAAGCCGTGGACGGAAAATGTTCGTGGCTACGACATCGATTATATTATAACCTTTGTTTATGAATAGTGAATGATGTTCGTTGAAAAATTCTCCACTTCAAACCTGGACATTTCGACGGTCTCTGCGTATACTGTCGAATGTGCAAAAATTCGATTTTTGTTTTACTATCTTGAACTATCCGATTTACTCTATATATTCGGAGAATACTTTTTTAAAATAATTTTCTGGCTTGCCACCCAGTACAATGCGTTATTACCAAGCCCTAATCAAAGAATGTGTATATTATTTATCATTTTTAATTTATTTGTTTGGAATTATTAGCCGATATATAAGAAAATAATATGTAAAAATATATAAGAGTGTAGATAGATAGTAATGAACTTAATAATTTATATCCTAGCATATTTCACATAGAAATAATTTTGAAGTAGTACATAATAATAATATAAGCATATTAAAATAAGAGACATAAATAGTAATAGTAGTGAATAGAACATAATAAAGTAAATAACAATATTCAATATACTTCATAAAATATAAAAAAATTCACATACAGCTTATTTACATATATGCACACTCATATAATATATCCATTTTGCAGTAACAAGTAGAGAATTTACAATTGAATACAGCAAACTTTTAGAAATATATCAGAACTTTTAAAATTGGATATCAGTAATCTGTAAGCATTAGCTGAATATCTATTGGGAAAGGGACTTTGAACACTGTTAGGTCCAGAAAGAGATACGGAATAGTGTTAAAAAGCTTAATTTTCCTTTAATATTTGCTTCTTTGAAACAAAAATTCAATTTTTTTATGTTGTCCAAAAATATAGAGTAAATTATATGGTTTTAGACAGTATGACGAAAAAAGAATTTTCCAGATTCGACAGTATATGTGTAAGGGACTGTCGATTTTGTTTAAAATTTTTTTTTGGCTAGATACATGTGACAATTAAATTCCCGGAATGCCCGCGTGGTCGACTGTGACGTAATTGTATCAAAGTCATGCGTGTTTATGTTATGCGTATTTGCACTAATTCGTATGAATTTCAGTAGGGACAATTGTTAGTTGTCTATCGGAAAGTTAACTAATATCTACGTTAATATCGACCGTCACTGTAAGAGACTTTTTCTCCAAAAAAGTGTATAGACAATTATATCATCGTGCCTATTCATCTGCTCCCTTGATGAACTTACAACATTAACTTATGGCTATATAAAAAAGATTCTGTACTGAAGGGATCCAATATGATATCCAACAGAATGTGTAATAGGTACTCAACACTATTCCAGAAAGTTAGTTTCTGGCCTGCTTCCTGAAATGTAAACGCCGTCAAAGTTAGTGTAGGTATAGATGCATAATGGGAGTACTTTGAAGACGACCCTTGAGGTGAGTATTCGCGAAAACGGTGCTGTATAAATTATCCAAATATTATTATTATTATTAATGTTAATTTTCGCACGTACGTGCACTATGCAATATTATGCTATATTTTTATATGCATATTTTGTTAAATAATAATCGTAGTCACATCTCTTATATTTCTAAAGATTTTTTCAAATTTCTGTAGTCTATTTCTGAAGTCGATCCTCGAGCAGTGCGCTTTGTCTTGGTAAAACACACAATTATTAATTTTGCATCTGGTATTTATAGGTCAACGCGACAACTTTCAGCTCGCAACCTCATTTCCATCAACAGCTATGGTGTTTTCAAACTTACATTTAACTGTCATGAAGTATCTAAGACAAAATGTCGCTGTTTGTTTTATATTTGTCGCTATTCCAATAGATTTTTTTAAAAAGTAGAGATGCGAACACGGAATACGTGTCACATCAATATTCTTACTATTTTAAAACTAAGCTATATGCTTGTGCTATGAAAATAGGAATAACTTGCTGGTCTGGAGTGAGGTTCGAACCCGCGACCTTTGGATCACGAGGCGAGAGTCCTAACCACGAGACCGACAAGCCGCTCAATCGATTTCGAAAAAAAAGCTGAGACTTGCATCGAATAAGTAATTTCTGATGTGTTGTTTTGGCTTTTTTTTTGGCAAGCTTCAATTTATTTGAAATATGAAATTAATATGTCTATGTATACAAAAGCCATATTTTATAGCTACCAGTGTATACAATGAAAAGCTGTGTTCGTGTATATTCGTGTAAGTTACTATTAAAAGTGGTCCAGAACTATACCGTCCCCTAATGATCGCTCTTCTGATATGACCAAACACGATGCCGATGGCGGATGAATGAGCGCACGAGTCCGAGGCCCGCTGGTGTGTTTGCTTTCACCGAATGTCTGTCGGACGGTCCAGCTCGCGTCACGTGGCCGGTGATGCTGTGCCAGTCACGGGTGCCGTTCGTCTCGAGTAATGCGTGTGTTGCGCAATGCAGCGCCGGAGGCTCAACTACATTAGATTTATTTATTTATTTATTTAATACACGGTACAACGTACCATTAAATAATATTTCGAAATTTTCGTGATTAACTTTGTGGAAGTTCATTGTAAATAACTATGAATAGAACACAACGTTGTTTACTTCACACAATGACAGTTTAATTAAATAAATAAATTAAAACGTTTTCGATGCTTACTGCATCATCTTCAGTAATATACTAACTTAAGACTAGAAGACATTTTATCTACTACGTAGGGGCGGGAGTTGTCTTTAAACATCAAACACCACTATACTCCCCCCCTTCTACAATACTAGCCCTCCAGCAATCACTTTCACCTTTCGCTGCCCCTCCCAACTCCTGACAACTCCCGCCCCTATGTAGTAGATAAAATGTCTTCTAGTCTTAAGTTAGTATATTACTGAAGATGATGCAGTAAGCATCGAAAACGTTTTAATTAATTTATTTAATTAAACTGTCATTGTGTGAAGTAAACAACGTTGTGTTCTATTCATAGTACCATTAAAGAAACAATGTATATAAACATGTTTAGATTGATAGGTAACAATAAAAAAAAGGAGATAAGGTATAATTCTATCAAAAACAATTAATAAAGTGATATATAAAGAAGAATAAAACATCACTTAACATAAAGTATAACAAAATTACATCAAACGAAATAATAGTTATCAAATCAAATATGAAAGTCAACAATCGATAAAACTACAACAAATTAAAATAATTATGTCTGAAATTCAAGAAGCAACAAAATTACAATAAAATGAAATAATTGTAAACAAATCAAATCTGAAACTCAAGAAGCAGTAAAAATGACAGTAGAATAAAATGAAATGTAAAATTCAAAAATCTAAAAACAAGAGATAGACATGACATCAATAACCAATTATAAACGACCGAGTTCGTCCAGAAGAGCTTTCTTGTAGGCGGCTAGTGTTTCCGAAAAAACATCCGATAGGTAGCCATACTCGTTTCCTAACCTATGGAGCCTTCTAATAGGTGAGCTATAGAGATAATTTACACTAACATTGTCACAATGAAACGATATACTTTGTCTAGTGCTCCTGGAAGGGATGTGATAAAAAATTAGCTGCGTTAGTTCTGAACTGTTGTAATAATTATTTACGATTTTATACAGTAATACGAGGTCAGCAATTAGTTAGAAAAGAGTTAGATGAAATAAGTTTGAAATATTTATGCGAAATGTAGTGCTCGCGATAATGTGAAAAGTATACATTCGGTGGGCAGTCGTCTTAATTGATTTAATAAAAAAACAGTTTAAAGTTACTTATGCGTTAAATAAAACGGATATTTTACACGAATCGTATATTTTTTACTGAGAAGCAAATCTCGACGTTTCGCTAAAGTCTTATTCAGCGTCATCAGGAGGGCATCCTATGACGGCGGAGGTGTGGGCCGAACTGATTATTTCATCCGAGGTCGTAAATTATGCACTCTGTTGTGGAGTGTTCACTTCTTCTACGATAGAGGTTGCCTGTGTGTAATATGTGCTAATTACATCTTCGGGCTTTTCTGAGACGTCTCTTAAAGGTGGAATCAAAGTCATGAGAACGCCAAATACTTGATAGTTTATAAATGTCGTCTCTATTGAAATTAGGATGTTTGTATATTTCAATGGACTCTCTCTCTCACTAATCTAGGTACATGACGTGGTTCTGTTGATAGGATTTTTGTCTTGTCAAATCTGATGAAATTGCTGAGTTTCCCTTTGGATGAATGTTCGCAGATTGCCGATTTATTTGAGTTATTATTTTTAATTGCCCCAATATGTCCCTTCAAACGTGTAGTGGAACTCTGTATACACCTGGAGACTCAAATCTCGACGTGGTTTTAGTTTGGAAATATTTAGAAAGATCTGGAAGTCAGTTGAATGCTTCAAATATATACAAGAATGACGTCAATGTGTTTAATTTGTTTCCCACCGCCGTCACCCGTGACAATGTGAATCGCTAACGTATCAATAGTGGGCTATGTTACATAATATAGATTTTACAAAAACGAGAGTTTTGGTTTTTTTAATACATTTTTCAAAATATTAAAATCAATTTATTTTTTCTTTCAGTCCATGCAAAATTTACACATGCCACGCTTTTGCAGAACGTAGAAATTGTATCGTTTAGTATCTGAATAAAATATAAAACTAAAAAAATTGATTCAGTAACATAGTCCGTTATTGATATACGATTGTGTATATTATTGTACGATAATTATTTTTGTTGTTGATTTTATAAATAAATGACTCAAGTTCAATTCAGCTGGACGAACGAAAAATCATCAAAAATCGAGAATGTTTGATAATGTATATGTAAGCTATCGTAGGTAGCAATGTATGCATTAGAATGTTTTTTAAAAGTATAAGTTATATTACACACAACTCTTTTTTTACATAGTGTCCATCGAAAACAGTATAGAAAAGATGTCGACGAAAAAAGTGAAGATGTGTTCCTCAATAAATCCTAAAAAATCGTGTCAGATGAAAAAGAAGTGCGTGGCGTTTTAGTAAAAATCGCGCAAAAAAGTAGTAATGGAAATCTCGTTAACAAACTCTACAAAATTTATTAAATTTTTTAATTAAGAAAAAAAATTGATCACAAATAAATTTTACTTTATATATATGAAAAATCCAAATTCAAATAAAAAATTGAAGAGGTTATTCGGTAATTTTTAATCTCAATTTGATAATAGACGCGCACGTTTATGGCTGACTGGATAAAAATTGCTTTCATTACTGTCATGATTAGAAATGTCTAACACGTCTAATGTTTGAATCCAAAGACTTTAGTTTGTTACTGTCGACCTGTGTTATCCAATTTCTTATTATTAAGAAATTTGTCATCCGCTTCTGCACTTTTTGTTTCGCAAGTTGTTTATACGTTTCTTGATACCCAGCCTTACAAGTCTGCATGTCCCGTTGAAATTTTAATATTATTTCTACGTGGGACCATGAGTGAGAAAATATTTTTCCAACCTCGTAGCAAATTTCAAACCCTCGTGAATCAAAGCAGTTGTAAGTTAATGAATTTCCCCTTTGTCTTCGATATTAGGGTTCTCATAAGTTTTTAGGTTTGTCAATCAATAATTCATCAAAGTCCGAATTTTGTATGTTGTTAAAGCCTCCGATCGCGTGTGGTAAAGACGTGCTCGCTTCCTGACCATCGACTAATTACTCGTTATTCTTTCACCGTGCGCTAACTAACTAACCATCATGCCGTTTCCCCGAGAGGATAGAACGCCACATTTTTCCATCTTCTCATACTTGTAGTATCTGATCGTGTCAGGTCTTTCGCGGACGCCCTCTATTCCTGTAGCCTTCAACATTCGCCTCATATATTTTCTTCGATCATACGTTCTACATGACCAAACCATCTCAGCGCTCCTTTCTTTATTCTATCTACCACACTACAGCCAGCGTTACATTTACTTCTAATTTGTTCATTCCTCACTCTATCGACCAAAGATTTTCCACACAAGCGTCTCAGTGACCGCATTTTCACCGCATTCAGTCTACTTTCATTCCTTCTTTGCCAATTCCAGGCTTCACTTCCGTACATCAGGGTTGGCACTAGAACGCCATTATGTACCGCTATGCGCCAAGTGGCGCAAAATCGGGCGAATATTGAAATTTCTTATCGTTTTTAATTGTAAATAAATTTAGGGAATCGTGTTAGAGCAAATAATTCACGTAGCCGTTCGTTTTATTAAAATATAGTATTCATTTTATTTGAGAACCGTGTTATTTTAAATCCGTATATTCAAAATATTTGAACACCTAATTATACATTCGGCTAGTCCAGTCGCACGAAGGTTCGTTTCTCTTTTCCCGTTAGTGAATCATGATTAAACCTCTGGATAATCGAATGATTGTATTAAAAAAAAAAAACAGAAAACTTGTTTAATCTTAAAATGAAGCAACCTTTTGTAAACTGCAGCACCTGCCTACTTACCTGGTGGGATCAAGTTTGATTGCCGGTTTTAGATTATATTTTAATACCTATTTTTAGCAGAAGTATACATTAGTTGGATGATAATAAAAATACTATTGTTAATATTAGTGCGTGTACGTTTAAATCAAATTATTACAGAACTGACACCGCAAGCTTAAATAGCTAGTTTCAGTAAAAATTATTTACGTAAGTAGATTTACCAATACCATTAGATTGTAGAAAATAGTTAAGTTGTAGGCAAGAACAAAGAAATACCGCATAAATATATCAATTAATTGCAACTTTTTGCTTCCTTATTATTGAATGTACCGTTAATTCTTATTATCAAGTCATCGCACTTCGGCGCGTAATACTTAATTGTTGTAATAGTAATCCGAATAAATTGTTGTCATTTCCTAACAACACGGAAATCTTTCTTATTTAAAAACATTATTTTTGAATGATACCTATTTAATATTACGTATTTCCATAGTTGAAAAGGTTTTATTTTTTTATTTATTTATTTAATATTAAAACTACATTTAAATCATAATACATTTGTCTATTACAATCTACTTAGATACATTTTATTTTATTGCTTTGCCTCTCCAAAAATGAGACTTGCTCACGTGCTTGGTGAGGGGCTTACACTTTATTAGTTTATTTTGGATTTGGCTTATTTGTTCCTTAGCTATATGTCTTGTTATGCATTGTCAAATTGTATCGATATAAAGTGTTGGTTTATTTTTTTTTTAATTGTTGTAAGTCATCGATTTTCTTAATATCTGTAGGTAGGTTATTGAAGTTTTTTATGCCCAAGTATATGTAGTTTTGTTGACACAGTTTGGTATTATATTTTGGGACTTTAAAATTATTTTTGAATCTTAATGATGTGTTTTTTTCAAATTTAGCAGTTATGTTTTCTTTGATTAGTTGTACAATTGACGTTTTTTTGTAAACATTCTCTAAATATTATTGTGGCATAATTGGGATATTGTGTTAATTAATTATTTATATACGCGGTGTTGCGAAATCAGTAGAAACACATTCAAATGCGATGCATATTTTTTTTGTTAGATAGTTTTCAATAAATTGGTCGCTCTTTAAGCGATTGGTTATTGTTTATGTTTAAAAAAATTCTCATTAATTGCCATACTGCCAAGTTCCCTGAAATATATATATATATATATAAATTAATTAATTTTACGCTGTATGATATAATTTTAGAGCAATGAGTGAGCCCGTCATAGTCCGTACCTGGTGTGGGACATTTAACATTAGAAAAATATTCTTCATTCAGCGGTGTTTTACCGCCTTATTAAAAGAATAATGAAATGAAAAGAATATCGTATTATTTATTGAATATTACATATTTTATATTTATTGAATACTAGCTGTAACCCGTCAAAAGTCCACGCAGAGGCGGCGGTGGCAACATGCGTTAGGCAGCCGGTTCGAATTTGTTGGCCCGGGGTCCACCCCCGACCGTTTTTTAGCCGTGAAATCGAACGAAATTACGGACGACAGACAGACACACAGATGGACGGACAGACGGAGAGACAACGAAATTATTATGTTTGACTATATTCAATCGAATAATCTTTCATCCTGTACACCTGTTGTTACGTCGGCCGTCCACTACGAGGGAAACGCTAATTAGCGATTCACTTCACATATTTTTGTTTACCCACTAAATCGTATATGCTAAATCGAAGATCTATGAATTAATTCTTAAAATATCCCCACTGATGGGGTTCACCTTGGTTCTAAGTGTGTGTTTTGAATATGATTCTGGCAATTATTTTGGTTTGTACCAAATATAGCCTATAAATTTACAGGAAACATGATTTTGGAGGGACAGATACATAATATCTAGAATTTAAATTCTAAATTAACAATCCTCTTAATAAATAATAATAAATTAGTAATCAAATACTAAAATAGTAATCCTCGGTGACTGCATCAATTCTTTTTTCAAATTTTGTATACTGCTGCCTTCGCTTTTACACCTCATACCTATATGCTTTTTGTTAATTTCAGTGCTAATCGGTTTTACCACTTGCTTGTTTAGTACTTTTTTTACTTACTTACCATCACGCCGTTTCCCCTCAGAGATAGGCAGAGAATATAGAGCGCCACATTCCTCTGTCCTGACGTACTACTCTCGCCTCATCCACATTCATACATCTTCGACGTTTTTTGAGGCTCTTAACAGGATCATCCTCCAGTATCTGGTTAATCTGGTCATGCCACGTCTTCCGCGGTCGTCCTCTCTTTCTGGTGCCGTCAACACGCCTCATGTATTTTTCTTACCACTCTTTCCTCGTTCATTCGCTCAACATACCTAAACCAAATCTAAGCAGCCTTTTTTTCATTCTATCAACTATGCTAAGGTCAGATTAACATTTTTTTCTAACACCTTCATACTTTACTCTATCATAAATGGAGACGTCTAAGTGATCTCATCTCTACAGCATTCAGTCTACTTTCGTTAATATTTCGTTATTATTTATTATTCCTTGCGATGTGTGTTCGGGTACTTGATTTTGAAAATACATAAATTTATTAATGCATATGTCACTTAAAGTCTGGTTTGGGCGATTGTACGACACATTCATCACCTTTTAAGCGATTATTGGCGAAAAATAATAGACACTCGGAATATTTTGAGTTTCTACAAATTTTCAAAACAGAGTACGGGATTTTGTCGCAGGGACATCATTAATCAAGATAATTTCATTTCATTTCAATTCCAATCAAAAATAGATGTCTCATTAGTCACATCTGTGATTAATCAAGGGGAATGAAAAAGCTTTGGATGCCGGTCGCGCTAATGATATTTACAACATACATATGAAAGGGGTTGTAACATTTAAATATATATACAACTTCCAAAAATCTTATGGAAGCTGTATTCTATCATGGGTGGAAATGTGAACGTTACATTGTGTAAAGTGATCACTTAAGCCAGCCGTACGATAGTTCGTAAGCCTTATGAACACCCAAAAACTTCCAAGCTTACTTTCTTTAAAAAATATAATTTTGTCGCTATGAGATATTTATGATATATCTTGAATAATAGACACATTTCGTGTCCAATATTTTCGTTTTCAGTTGTTTAATTTCATTTCATTTTAATTTCTCATGTCAGTTTACCGAATAGATTCACATTCCTATTTTGAGCCATCATAGACAATATTTTACCGGCGAAATAAATATGTTATTGATATAATTGTGACCTTAGACCATAGTAAAGGAAAATTGACATAACGATGAACTAATTTTAGAAATATATTTTTAGGTATTGCTGCTGCCCATCCTTGCGGATATTTTTATAATATTATTTTTAGTCTTGGTTCATTAAACTCATATTTTTAGTGTTTTATTTTTTGGGTATTTTCCTTATCGCACACAAGCTATTCGTACACAAATCTATTAAAGTTAATTTTTATTCATATTTTTTTATACTTTAAAAGCGTTTTTAGGTTGATGTATCGGTCTACTTTATTGAATATTGAACATTCCTTTCCCTTAAGTTTACGGTTGTAATACATATTGTATAAATATTTTTCGAAATCAAGTTACATATTTTTAAGTATAGACGATTTTATAAAAAAATTCTTTTTAAACTTAGTTGGTTTTCATCCTGAAAATATCCAACCATCCTTATATACGATTATCACGAGGAAAGTGGCGGATGGGTCGCCCCAGATTAAGCTGGGAGAAACAACACCAAAAATGTGTGTGAAAACATAGAGTCTGGACTGGTAACTCAATTGGAAGCAGCACAAGGCAGAGGAATATGGAAACACCTATTCTTTGGACAAGGGGATGAATATGATGACATATGATATCAGAGAATAGCATTGTTTTAAAGATTTTCAACATCTAGCGTAGGAATTATTAATAGGTGAGTAGGGCGTTATATTGTCACATATTATTACAAAAAATGCCAAAGGTTTTACGTGCATCTCTATTATTCCAGGATTCTGAACTTTGTAACTGAAGTTCGTATTGCAATTTTAAAAAAATCTTAAAATTAGACTCGATCCCTAAAATTACATAATATTGAAAGGGAAACAAAAAATTAAATAAATCAGAAAAATATTGATTCTGATCAGTAACGCCCTTTTTCATTTATATCTCAGTATCAATGGATCAACAATTGGCATTATTAAAATTGGAATCCATATCGATATAATAGCACGATCCGACATCTATTTGGTTATTTTTTTATTGTTTACTTTGTATTCCTTTTGATCGTTGCAGTTATTTTATTTATGATTGATTCTTCATATTATTTGTTAATTCCTTGATCAACATTAAGGTTAGTAATTAAAATACCATAAATTAAAATATAATGTTATATAATTTTAAAACTAAAGTTAGATCAAGATAAAAATGTACAAAATCGCGTGAGAGAAAATTGAATTGTAATTAAAATAATGTTTACAGGATTTTAAAGACCTTATTAGATTTGTAGAGACATTCAAAATACTTTCAAATCGAAAAAAATGTTGATAAAAAGATGGTGAGGAAATACGAGGGTAATCAGAGGATGGAATGAAGAATATTGTAGCATTACGCTTTTTCCTGCGTTGGTGCATTGATAGTCACGCATAGGAGGAATAAGAGAGTAATTAGAGGATGGAATGAAGAATATTGTAGCATTACGCTTTTTTCTGCGTTGGTGCATTGATAGTCACGCATAGGAGGAATAAGAGGGTAATTAGAGGATGGAATGAAGAATATTGTAGCATTACGCTTTTTTCTGCGTTGGTGCATTGATAGTCACGCATAGGAGGAATAAGAGGGTAATTAGAGGATGGAATGAAGAATATTGTAGCATTACGCTTTTTTCTGCGTTGGTGCATTGATAGTCACGCATAGGAGGAATAAGAGGGTAATTAGAGGATGGAATGAAGAATATTGTAGCATTACGCTTTTTTCTGCGTTGGTGCATTGATAGTCACGCATAGAGGAATAAGAGGGTAATTAGAGGATGGAATGAAGAATATTGTAGCATTACGCTTTTTTCTGCGTTGGTGCATTGATAGTCACGCATAGGAGGAATAAGAGGGTAATTAGAGGATGGAATGAAGAATATTGTAGCATTACGCTTTTTTCTGCGTTGGTGCATTGATAGTCACGCATACGAGGAATAAGAGGGTAATTAGAGGATCTAATGAAAAATATTGTAGCATTACCTTTTTTTCTGCGTTGGTGCATTGATGCGCAACCACGATAGGTTTTCGTAATTAGGGAAAACGTAATGACGAGGTTTAAGGGCAATCTTGTAACAACGTGTTGCACAATACTGTATTTTGTAGTGGACGCAGTCGGTCATCAGCGTCAGCAGTCATCAAAATAAGCGAGCAATAACCGTGGTCTTAACCTGGTATTCTTTAAGGGAGAACAGTGGAAAATTATTGTAATTTCTCATTACATGTAAAGCGACACACGCTCGTCCAGCGACGTGATAGGACCGGCCTGTTTATTATTATGGGACCAAAAATACTTAATAAAACACAAACATATAAATACTTATTTTACAGTAGGTATTATTGATAATATTATTGATGGCTTTGGCGTTTACATTGTGCAGCTTATTTATGATAATCATTAAATAATGTCAGCTTTGTTACCTCTACGTGAGTTTAATAATATTTAATATTTTTTTCACTACTAAGTTTCAAGAGAAACAATATCTTGATTTAAAAAAAAAGAGATTCTGTTTCTCTCGAATCTTAAGCAATGAAAAAAATATTAAACATTACTAAACTCACGTATAGGTAACAAGGTTAATTATAACATTATTATATGATCAGTATCATTGATATTTTTCTAGATTTCTTGATTTCATTTCACCAATAGTTAAGCTCCAAGTCATTATTTGATTAATAAATACCTTACCTTACAATAAATACCTTACCAAACGACGTTCCTGGTCTGCATAAGTAATCGGAAAGCAGTGATGATGATACTACGTTTATTGGTTCATCGATTCAAGATAATTTTTCAAGGAGTTAATATGTGTCGCTCAGTCAGTTGCCTAATGGAGGCTACGTGATTCATCGGTTTGGAAGGAGTTCTATTATTTAGTAATTTTAAAATGATAATGAATCAACCAGTCTGACCTCTTTTCTGATTTTCATTATGCAGAAACTTTTTAGGTTTACGCAATATTAAAAAGATGATTTTTATGAGACGATAAAATAATAATGTTGTTAAACAATTGTACTGCTATAAATAAATAAAAGATTTAAATATAATAAATAAATGCAGGTTAATTTCTATTTTTATCTTCTTCATTAAGAGCAAAATGATTTTTGAAATTAATTGCATCTAAATGTTTAGAATTTTTTTCAGAAACAGTTTTATGAGAAGTATGATTTTGATACATGTCATGACTTCACATTTAAATTTGTATCTACTCGTATAATTTATATTTGTACGTCTTAAAGTGCAGTCAGAGTGGGTCAGGTTTTTTTTACAGCTAAGGGTGTACCAAAGTAATTTTTAGTTCGTATTATACCGTCTGAAATCCTACAATATACTTCGCACGTGAGACGATATGACAATTCAAATCCCAATATTGATATTTTATAATCCCATTTATAAAATATCACATTACCTACAGCCGAGAATTTAAGTTGTGCAAATTTTCGTCAAATGATTAATGCAGAAGAATGGTAAATTATTGCATCAGGGCCCGGCTGGATTACTTATCTGCATAGACAATTATAAATATATATGCATATATATATATATACAGATGTATTGATCAGATAGATATCTTTATGCTATACATATATCTTTTGCACTTCTTTTTATTCTTATCTCTTGTCCTTTTTACTAAGTAGATTTGTCCTTTCCTATCCATTCCTTATTTTCCTTTTACCTCTAATTTTTTGACTCCCATAGTTTGTCAATAACTTAAAACTTTCACTTTTTTTGTTTTTTATTCTACAACTCAAGTTATTGTTGCTTTATTTTAAAACACAACAGGTTAATTCTGTGGAAACTTGTAAGATGGTCTCTATACTGTTCAATAATCATGTATAATCTCTTTATATGTACTGTTAGTTTCCCATAAATAAATAAATAAATAACTTTTTCTCAAGCTTCATATTTTCATCTACGGATTGTGTTCAGCGTCGCTGCGCGCCTTTGACACTTTGCCCTACAAGTGCACGGGCAGGCGCGCCCAGAGCTAGAAACCTTTCAAAACGCTTTGCGAAACCTCCCCCCCCCCGTAGACGGATCCTTGCGTTTCATCACGCAGGTGCCACCCAGTAAAAATATCTTTACGCAGTTTGTAAAAACAGCAAAATAACGCGCACAATTTATTATGTAATTAAGCGAAATTTGTAACAGTGTAATTTGTACGTCGAGTTCGTACGCATCTCGCTCAAGAAATGCGAACAAAATAAGAATTCTAAACAGAAACATAAGAAATACACAAAGGACTAAAAAAATTTAATTATCTATCTTGTAAGAGGGACGAAGGGAGAATGCAAAAAACGGAGAAATATCAATATTTTTAATAATATTTTTATATATATGTTCTGAAAATACAATTACTGGAATTTGTAATCCAAACATACAAATATACAAATACCAAAATCCAGTAACTGTTCTCAGTTCTTACATATAAAAATATTGTTAAAAATATATATACTGGTCTGTAAAAGGAGTTGAAAAACATGAAAATAATAATTTTCAGGCGTATACGTTAAACAATTCTGAAGAATATCATTTATACATTAAAAATAATACTGCTTAATGTTCCACTTGAAAAATATAGAGGTATAATTACCAGCTGCGAAATCTATGTTTCCATGTTATGGGAAGGACCACAGATGTCTTTAGCTTAGTCATTTCAACCACTTGAAAGAATACTGATTTAGATCATATATAATATAACTTTAAAAAAAATAAAGTGTCATTATTACCATTGATACTGAATAGGATGAACAAACATGAGTCATGAAAAATTACAATATTACAAATGCCTATGAGTAAATAACTATTCTTTAGGTTTTTTCAGCAGTGCTAACTTTATTTACTCAACGTTGGTCGGTTGTTAGATATTTCGTATTTGAAATAACATTATTTAATTGAAATAACTTTACAAATTTTTTGTTAAATAAGTTTTGTCTCGATCGACGAACAGGATGTTACGGTTTATTGATGAGAGCGATTCGGGACCGTCATTGTGTGACGTGCAGTGTATTGTATAGAAAATAAATCGACAGCCGGTCTCCGCTTTTGCACACGATTTTTATGCAAGTTCCTTGAAATGCCGTGGATTATTAATATATTTATTTTGTTTAATTCCAACAGTGTTGACAAATTTTATCATCGAGGAAAGAAAACTCAAAATAAATTTATTATTAAGATTAACAAACGGTCGTCCATTCTCCCCAAACAAAACCCAAAGTCAAATTTGAATATTTTTTTAAAACACGTTACATAATCATTGAAAATCAAAAATTATTTACGTAACATAATGATTCAGTTTTTGGGTTTTCTTTGTGTGAGATCAGTCTCAGGGCAGTCTGAAGTCTCGATTTCAATCGGAGCCAAGCCTCTGCGGGAAGTTTGGGAACCCCTGGCCGGCTGCCGCTTTGAGGTCAAGTTTTTCACGTCGTGTCCGTTTTCACCCAAACGACCCGACGATTATGTAAACCGCTCCGAGTGGCTGCCAGGCAAACACTCTCGCCGACGAAACATCTCGACAATAAGTGACATTGAATAGGAGAACACGCGCGTGAGAACTTCCCTAAACAATACAGTAACACAATACTACGTGTTCAAGTATTTAGGTTGATTGCTGTTGGCTGCAACTTTATGAGCTTTGTTTTAATGGGTTTTTCCTTACGCGACCTTTTACACGCAGTGTCCTATGCTAAATACTTCTGCTACACTGCACTCATACCTACTCCCAAACAAATTAGTTGGAAAAATATTATTTATTTATTCGTTATATTTTTTATTTTTTTTTATTTTCATTTATTGGTTTTCTTACAGCCATATAATTAATCAATCTTGAAAAAAAACAATAATTGATGTACAGAATTTTGGGCCAATTACAAGAAAACACATATATACAATCGATAAAAAATACGAAAAAACATGTCCAATAGTGAGTTTGTGTGAGTGTGTGTATTTGTGTATTTATTTATTTATTTTGTTTTGGGAAAAGTTAACAGCAAAACAATCTTAAAAATTTTCCACTGAATTTAAAAATTTACTTTAACATACATTAATAGCGAATGGAGAGGGTGGAGGGGAATGTGGGACGGGAGTAGAAGGGAAGATATAATGTACAAATTAGTTTGGGTGCGGTAGTGTAGATATTGTTTGTTTTATGTTTCTTATTGTTGCGTTGATAATGTCAATGTGGTGATAGTTTGTGTTAAATGAATTTGTGGATCTGTACATAAAGGAGTTTTGTTTTGAGTTGGTCTTACAAAAGGGCAGATGAAAAGTAGGTGAATGTCTGTTATTGCGAGTTGGGATGTGGTAAGATATTCGTTGAAGAAGTTCCGGACTATCAACTAGATTGTGTGTTATTTTGAATAGCATATTTTTTATTTCCATTCCGCTCGACTATTTTGGGAATCAAAGCGTAACTTCTCTCGAATTTTCATGACACCCGGGGCTGGATATGACCCGAGAGATGGCTGTTTAGAAATTATATTACGCTCGTTAGAGCACGAGGCAGATGCTATGTCTAGCACATACTCTTGAAACTACGCTGTCTCCATATCAATAGGATATGTACTTTAGCCTTTTTTCGTACATGTTTTTTTTCAGACCGTCAACAGGTCGTTATTGTGCCGACAGATGGTGCCAGGATGAATAAATGTTGTCATTTTTTTGTATTCTTTTTATTCTTCTTCTTTTTGTGCCCTATCCGTTCAACGTTGGCTAACGTGCTGGCTATGAGAACTTTGTTTTCTGCGGCCCGGAACAGCTATACATAGACTGGCCAAACCACTGTCACAGATTTTTCAGCCATAATGTTCTCCTTCTTCTGCCTCAAGACTACCCGAGCATCAAGGAGAGCAAAGGAATAAAGGGCTTTCTTTTTAAATAATATATCTTGAATTACTTCGAATTATTGTTATTTGAAAATTTTGAATGAAATATTTCTTGAGACGTAAGATAGAGGTTAGAAATAAAATAAGAAACGTGTCAACAAGCTAAAAATGGCTTGGGACGATCTTGTAGTAGGAAAAATCTGTATAAAAAAAATAATAAAAAAAATGGAACATATATTTATACGACCACGAAAATTGATTTGTCTTAATGTACACACTAGGCAATGCTATACATATGAATTCTGTATCCACATGAATACAAAGTATATAAATATGTGTGTGTGTGTGTGTGTTTCCTTCCGCTAAGATTAAGTTTTTAACATTGACTCAAACTGCAATTAATTCTAAAAACTCATGCTTTGTATTGGTCATTTATGTATCTTTGGGAAAGTTGACAGCAAATCTTAAAATTAACATATACATATGATTAAAAAAATAGTAAGCTATGCCAATTATGAACTTTCCACTGATAATTGTTGATAATATGAGCAAAGTGTAACAATTTATTTTAATTTTTGGTTACAATATATTTTAAGCGGTGGTCGGGAGGGTTGAGTGGGGCGAAGGATGGTATTAGATGGGAATATAAATTGAGTGAACTAGTTTACTAGTTTGATGCGGTTGTGAAATTAATTTTCGTTTAATGTCAGGGGTAATTAATTTCCGTTTAAGGTCAGGGGTAAGTGAATTTGTGGATCTGTAGGTTTTTTACAGTTGGTCATGCAAAGAGGAATATGAAAAGTTGGTTATTGTCTGCTGTTGAGATTTAGAATATGAAATAATAGGCGTTGAAGAAGATCAGAACTATCAATCAACCAGTTTGTGTCTGATTTTAAATAACATTACGTAGTCCGCTTTATTTCTACGGAAAATTACTGTCTGTGTATGGTAAAGATTTTTTTAGATTCTTCATTGTTTCAATATAGTCTAATTCCGATTTAATGACCGTCATTCTGTGCCCAAAAAATGTTATACATTTTATTAAAAATGTGATTGTTCTTTAGTTCATTAAAATAAATAGTATTTGTTTTTATCGCTTCACTAGGCCAAGATGCCCAATTACTGAAGCGAAACACACGACAAAAATAACACCCAGGCTTGAGTAAACCTCATAGATTTGTTGTGACCTCACCGGAACCCTCGATGTGAGAAACCAGGACCACTGATTTATAATATGATTATAAAAATATGATTTTTTAAAAGATTAATTCGTAACGCGTCAAATGAATACAGAGCACAGGCGTTTAGCTTAGTTTGAAAATAGTAAGAATATTTATGTGACGCGTATTCCGTTTTCGCATCGTTATTATTCAATCGTATTGTAATAATTATAAATAATAATAATTTTATTATAAGAAGACATTATTTTTTCATAATTTAATTATAATATTCTTGTTGATATAATTAATAACAAATATCATAGAAGAATTCAGACATTTAAGGGTTACGACGCTGGAGGAGACTAAACAATAGAGACGTGACTGGTCACATTTTTCAAAACATCTTCGTAAATTCAGGTTGTATTCGTCTGGCACGGATTATCGGAGGCTGTCAGGCGGCGCTGGGAGTGCGGGCGGCGCGTGTCGCAAGCGGGCATTAGCGGCTGACCGTTTACTACGCAGGCACAACATTTACACCTTCCTCCGCAATTATTCTGCGCTAATTTCCGAGACCTTCCCATTTGCTTGCGCAAGTACGACCGACAATCTAAACCGCAAAAGTGTTGTCTCGCGTGTCTCGCTCTTCCGAGCTTCTGGACCTGTTACAATTACACCGCGATACGCTAAAGCGTGTAATTCTTCCGTCAAAGCCTGCCTCTTGGAGGCTCTTACCGGCGCACTTGTCATTATGCGAGTCAGCGATATGCAGACCTGTTGAAACGAGTGTAATTAAAATACTGCTTAATTATGTACGCGGGTGCAGTAAAGCGTGCCTTATATGATTACGTATCCAACCAATAAGCTTTTCTGTATGTTGTCACGGACGTGGCTTCGGGAGGCAAAAGAAACACAAAAAAATATTTAAACTTCTACTTATTTATACAAAGACACTGGACACGAATTTAGTTTGCGCACAATTCTTTGATTAGCGCTTATTGTCACTAAAACAAATATTCCACACAAGTTCCCACCAAATTCACGTCACTATCGAGAATATACCGCTCACAAGTTAGGCTAAAGGTACGTAAGTACTTACGTACGTTTAGCCTAACTTGTGAGCTAACCTAAGGTAATGATTAACGAGCTAACCTGAGGTATTAATAACTTAACCTAGGGTACGTAAGTAGGTATATAAAATAATATTTATATAATTTACAAGTAAAACAAAGATGAATAAAATATTGTTTTAATATGAATGTTTACTAATGAAATATGATCGCTTAAAGCAGAAATAAAACAGTGTATTGTTATCAACGCAATGTTTCTTTTGTACCTTCTTAATTTAAAAAATATATGATTAACAATTATAATTAATTAATTTATTATTAGAGGTACATGTTGGTAGCAAATTAGTGTTGTAAAGAAGTATAATCTTATATGGTATAATCAAAGTGTAATCCACAAAATCAAAGAAAATTCCTCTATATTTTTCAACATTCTTCGTAGCTTTCAACTGAATCTTTCGAATAAAGATTTCACTGATCAAAACTTTGAAATTGTTTTTACTAATATTTTTTATTCTTGAAGTACCTACAAGATATTAACTTTTAAACATGTTAATAATTAATATTATAAAATAACATTTTTATGATTCTATTTAGTATGTATTATTTAACACTAATCAGAACGTCGGAGTATAATACAACTAAATCTAAATAAAGACAATCTTTGAAAAAAAAGAATAAAACTTTTGTCAACTTTGGACCATTAACTCTCGCTTTCCGTAACCATGATGACACTCGTCACATCACTAGAACTCAGGCTCAAAATAGGTATAGATTTTAATAGTGGATCTCGAAATAGATATAAATCCAATGACAATTCATACATTTAGATGCTACCCTCACAAGAGCACAGATTTTCTGACCCGTTGGCAATACAATATACCCAAGTACCTAGTTCTTAGGTTTTTCACTATTGTTGGAATCTTTTCGTTAGAGTTTTCTGGGATATTATACCTTGTTTCTGGCATAATATCCTTTGTATAAGTAATTCTTGTGTAAGCAAAGCTGCCGTAAGTTAAAAAACGCTAGACGTTTATTAAATTTTGTTTTCTACCCGTTTATATTTTTTATTTTATGTAGACAATTTAAACGAGAAGTCGAGTGTAACCCAATAAAAGCTGGAAAATAAATCGTAGATAAATCGAATAATGTAACTTAAAGTAGTCGTACTATCACGCAACTCTGCGCTTAGAAATAATTATGACAGTAACACATTTATTACTCAATATTTCGAATGCAACATGAAGAATGAAGAGTGCAGCAGTTTATGACTAACTCGTACTGTCCCGGGCGCAGAGCGCATGCGCGTTGCGAAATGGATTGCCGACACCTCGCGGAGGCTCGCCGAAGAAAATTCGCCCATTGTGCGTAGCCGCCATATTTTGAACTAGAACTTTCACACGGAGAGTGCTTTACGTCACGAATCAAGATCAGATTTCATTTAATTGTTTGAATGTTGGAAACACTTCGTTGTATTGTTCAGCGATCGGAGTTACACGCCGGCGCAAGTGTTGCAATGTCGATTACATTTTTAAAAATTAACGGATTGTAATGGAAATTATACTTTATTACATCTCAATGCCGTGTCGGTCCTTGGACCAGTACCTACAGCAACTAGAGCGTGCCCAAAAAGAAGAAATGTCTATCATAATAGATTATACTTAGAATCTATTTTAAAATTAATGTTTCTTAATCTTTAACACACAATGCTGCAAAAACGCTCGTTGCCGCGTGAAATCGTGAGATTCCTAATTATTTTTGTACAGCTAAAACAGTATGTAATGAAAAAAATCGGGCCATTTTTTGTATATTTGTTACTTACTTACTTTTCAACATAACAGGTGTATTTCGTGTGACCCCTTTTTATCACTATGATTCTCTGTAACCTACATTCACCATGGGAGACTTGATATCTCCATCTTTTTCTTCTTGTACCATATTCTACCAAAGGTTGGCGACCAAGCTGCAGTTACCTGCAGCAGGTTGTATGAGATCACCGACATTTTGGACATTGAACCACATTCTGAGATTATGACATATGTCGAAATGGCACATCTCAAATGCCTCCAAAATTTTAATAATATTTTATTTAAAGTTTAATCATATTTTAAAATTGTTTTCGACATATAATTATTGATTTGTAGGCATAATCATAACATATAGCATAGGTATGCAATGAAATATTTATTTTTGTCTAGGCTCTGAAAATATTCAATGTAGGTATAAATTGCTACTTTTAGTTAGTTGTCTCTTTCAGCCATGTATACTTTTATTTATTTATCTATGTATATGAAGTTGGTTTACCTTGGAGGTCATAAATAATATTTTATGAAGTGAATAATTTATGGAGCATGGAGAAATACCTATGTATTGAATTAAAAAAAAAAACATGTTCAATAGATTACTCATTCATTATTTTTTATTTATTACAGTTAAAGTAGCCGGCAAACATCTTGAAATTCTACGGCGTAGTGGGGGGAAGTTTGCGCATCTACCTTTTCACCAACGAGACCCAAATGTAGTCTTCTGCGCATCCCCCCACTACGCCAAAGAATTTCAAGAAGTTTGCCGACAACTATAACGAATTTATCAGGTTTAGGTTTTTAACACATATTCCGCTTTACATTGTAGTCCTGCTTTTAAGCACGAGAATTTTCCTCGAATAAAACTTTTGTCCGTTACTCGGTACGTACATTTTTACTCTTGAAGACCTCAACGCTCCGACAAGAACGAAACCTGCTAATTTCCACTCAGAATCCATATTGATTGATTTCGTTTTCATAGTCCGAGTGTGATGCTCACTTTAAATCACGTGCAATAACGTATTGTGTGCACAGTTTGTGTAATTAATATATTGGGTAAGTGAACGAGCAAAAAGTCACGGACGTAGTTATATGAATTTAATATAATTATTATTATTTCTCATTAGTTTCGTCCGTGAACTATTCGCGTGCATCATTCAACCGGATATATATTTATTAAATGTTTTAAATATAAGAAATAACACATCCGGATCTATATTCCCATATACCTATATATATATATATATATATATATATATTATATATATATATATATATATATGTATTGTTATTTCAATCCTGTGACCACGAAAGAGAATTTAATACATTTTCGAGTCGAATATCACTGATGGCCGTTTTCTAAACTAAGTAATATTGCTATTTCTATATCTCGAAAGTTATTGTATAACATTGTGATGCCGCCAATTTTGACGTTTTGCGCTTGGCAGGTTTGAAATTAATGAATTCAATCAAGTAAGCTGTAAACCGTAAACAAACGTTATGTTATTCACAATTATGAATAATGACCTTTCTAATTGATTTAATTCATTAATATTAAACCTGCCGAACTCAAAACTAAATTGGCGCATTACAATGTTCTGCTACCGTGGGATTCTTTCGGAAAACTTTCGGTTCCACCGTGTTCTACACACCATGTCTCGGAGCTTCACCATCTTACCTTTCATCCTCGTTTTACGTTAAACGTCTTATGTGGGTGGATTTAAATCTCTCAGATTAAACGGAATAAATATCTGGAATTTAATGCCTTCTAATTCAGAATAAATAGTTGTAGGCATTTATGATTCCAGGTTACGTTTATGCACACGTGTTGACTATCATTGACAGATCAAACGTCGTGTGCAATTAACGATTTGATGTTTGGTCTCTAGCAATCTCAGGCTAATCTGGATTTATCTCCAGACGAAATACTCTACACGTGTTGGTACATTCTACTGAGAGTTGTCTCAACCAAGTCTCTGAGATTTATCGCATCTGTGGGCACGGCCATTGTAATATTATTTATGTATTAAATTTTGTAATTGTAATGAGCGCATACAGAATGATTGAAATGAAACAGTTTTGATGAAATACTTGTTAGAATAGAAATAAAAATTTAGAAAAATTATTTGCGTTTGTAAAAATATTCCTGATATCTAAAACAGTAGAACCTGGTTAATTCAAAACAACAAAAAAAATCTAATTATGCGGAACCCCGTTAATTCGAAAAAAGAAACGCGGTGCGATTGCATAATTCGCAAACAAAAATTTATTGATTTATGCCACCTGAGGCTAAAAACATTTGCCTGGGGTCGAGTGTGGAAACTATTTCAGCCCTGCGTTCTTATTGATTATTTTTAGAAATGTCTGTACGGCGCCTTTGTTTCGCAAATTGTATTCCATAAACGTTCTACGGAAGCGTTGTATTGCGTGCATAATAAAAGGAGCGTTCTTGGCATTTTGATGATGTTATGCTACTATAAATCCCAAATCTGTCGATAAATACACTGATCATAATTATTGTAATGTGTCCTAGAGAGAGTAAACAGTGAGGCTAAGAGTAGCTGCGCGACACAATGTTCAATTTTTACCCGTCACACACTCGCCGCCAGCAATCCCGGATACAAGAATGAGGTTTAAATGCTTAACTACTAAATATTAGTGAAGATCTGATAAGAGATGAATACGTAGGTAAGAACACGATGACCGTTATAGATTGATTTAAAAATATATTATCTTCCTCTTACCTGAATGCTTCCAGCTTATGAAATTAATTTTCTTCTAAATAAACTGTTTTACGGATTTATTAAATTGATTTGGACCACGATTTGGAAAGCCCATTTAATCTTTTAAATTTATTCGTATTATGTTTGTCTTTCGCTATCACAAAGTTAATGTCTATCTTTCTAAATATAATAATGTCGTTGTCTATCTGTTTTGTAAGTTCGTAACTTCCTGGATTTCACAATTTAAAAAGTAAATTACACGGCTGGAGAAAGACTCGAACCTCAAACGCGCGGACTGCAATGCGACAACTAACCGACACGCAATGGCCCTTCAAAAATATGCTATATATACTGCACATTGCAAGGGTTTAGCTAAAATGCGACGCATTAATTTAAGCCTTCTACGTTCGACGTTTGACAGGCTTTTTATTTTATTATTATGTATAAATAAATAATAATTAAACTATGTTCCCTGATTTTTCACAGATGTACGGATAGTAATTTAATAATCTTTTTGCTATGCTATAATGATTCTGAATTAAATTTTTTCTCGGTTGTCTAATTAGAGATCGCAAAAAAATTATAAAACGAACACATTTTGCTCCTCGGCTTTGAGATTGTTTGCGAATTTAATTTTTCTAGATGTTTCGTCCAGCGTGTAATCAAATGGTGCAATCTGCCTACAGGCACACCACGTGGCCTTTCACATGGGCGTGACGTCATAGGTTTAGGCAATTCCGAGGAAATAGAAAGGAAATGTGGGTCACTCTAACATGTTGATGTTGTACATCGGAAGGGGTCAATTGATCTTGAAAAATGACGTCACTCCATCTAAAGATGACAGGGCACTTTGTCGATTAATCTAACATCACTCAAAATTACCAAGTATTATTAACGCTGAATACTAATGATTTAGCGATTTTATAAACTTTACATTCGAAGGTCGCCTTTTTCTCATAAATCTTGGCATCCCATATGCACTGTCTGCTGGAAGATGGCCAAATATAGTCAGTCAATATTGCCTTCGATTTGAGCTCACTCAACAACTTGACTAACTCTCACTTTGCTTGTCCCGAACAGAACTATATACATTATAGGAATTGAATATGATCCATAGTAAATACTTTTCTTAGCTATCTGAAATAAAGGCCGGTTATTTAAAAATAATAGTTAAGCAAAAAGCATAGATTTTAACGAAAACGGGGTATTTGATTGGTGGAAAACTATTACTCTAACTACTAATTAAACAACTGGCCCTAATACAGAATAATGAATAAACTTGCTAGATTTAAGAATAATACAAATGGTGTATTTTGTAACATATTATCTTCTTTATTATAATACAATGTTTTTACATTGTACTTTAGTATGGCAGTAGGACTATAAAGGGTCGTTAACGACTCTTCTATAGTCTCTATATTATAAAATAAAAATGAAAATGTATTAAAGCATTTGGACTTTCCTATTCCTGGGCAATGTTTTATTTTAATTGAAGAGACACATACTGACATGTTGATAATATGTTCATTTAATACAAGTATAAAAATAGTCATATCTCAAATCAAGATTGTCTGCAGCATGCACTTATACTAAAAAGAAATGCACATTAGAAAAATAAAAATAATAAAAAAACTATTCAAGTCAGATTATAAAAGTTGATTCACTTTGCCGCCCTAAATGCAACAAATTGGACTTAAAAATTTGTGTCGTATTCTTTAACAGAAAATTAACTAAGATATGTCATATTCAAATTTTTGTTGCTGCACGTCCACTTGACAATAACCGACGCGAACCAGTCTTCGTGGTAGCGTTGACCTTTCTGTGGTCAGATCTCAGGGCACGTGTTAATTCATATTTGAATAGAGTTTATTTGGCGTAGGAAAATAATGATTTAAATCGTGTCTTCAATGGTGGATAAACACCAGATTTTATCTTTTAAAAATGTATGAATGATTTTTCGATTACCTCATTTTACTTATATATTCTATTGACTTGCGCAGTTTTCTCCGAAATGTACTTTTCCAATTATATGTATATACATGGGTCAACCATTCAATGTGAAACGACCGCATTCCAATGAATGATTGAGAAGATCTTTTGCTTATTTTATATTCAGGAGCAATCTTGTACACTGTCGTTTGTTCTTATTCATATTTACTGGTATTTGTTCTTTTTGGCGATAGACTTTGCTTGGTCATCTTTGCGTTACATACTCCATGGTTAAGACTCATTTCTATTCAGCTTATTTGTAAAATATCCTCAATCGTACCTGGATCGCTGTCACCAGTATAATTTAAAGTGCGCGCATCGAGCATGCCTAAAATCCTATTAATTTGCTGGTGTACTTTAGAACTTTAACGACGGTACTTCGTATTTATAATTTATAAAGATGATTTGCACGATGGTCTCATTATTGCGGTTATTGCATATAACTAATGTTTTACCTGACCCAAGATGCATAAGGTTATAACATAATTAGACTAGTATTTGGTACAGTTGATCAGAAGTTGTAAATTCCAGAAGAAATTTAAAAATGTTGTTAGTAGAATTAAAGCCGTTTATATTTCTATCTGAAAAACGTTTAGAATAAAAATGTTACCTGTCCAACTAATTGACCCTTCACTCCGGTGTATCGTTTCAAATTAGCCTGCAAAGAAAGCGTTAGCCAGAGGTGGACTTTTATTTACACGTGTTTTTCATAAAATATTTGCATAATCAATTTTTCATAGAATCACGGTCTAAAAATTTATTTTGTGCCGAGTTGTTGTTCATATAATTAATACATTGTAGACTCACTAAAAAAATATTAATTTATTGAAAAAAATGACAAATGTTTAGCCTTAGTTTTGGATAAAGTAGCATATATTTATAGGCAAAATAACCACAAATGAATGATGTATATATTTTTAATTTCTATTACGTACCTAATGTAAATGTCATTTTACAACGCCTCTTGGGTTACTTTTATTTTTAATAAAAAATACGTTCTTCGATTCGTTTAAGAATAATTAAGGATAATTGATACTATATATATATATATATATATAGAACATTTATATATATAGTCAATAATTTGCTTGCAGTTCTTAAGTTTGCCATATTGTTCAAGCAGTTTGAAAGTACTAATGTAACTAACCATTATGCCGTTTCCCCGCAAGGGTAGACAGATAGTCTACTTGAATGAATAAATGTAGTACGAATGTGATATTTTGAAAAATTAACAAAACTAGAAACGTTAATTATTTTGAAATAGTTAGAATGGTTATTTCATGTCACGGTTTGTAATTTTATTGAGATTCTAGCTATTAGAACAATTGCGATGCGGCGATAGTAATTACATATATCGAAAAAAAGTAACCCATAAAAACCAAGTTTTTACAATACTCCCTTTCTCATTTTCGGGTTTCGTGTCTATCATATGCGTCGGAAAAATTTGAAAAATCCAAAATCATACCATAATTATTATTATTTTTTAACGAAAATTTGATAGATCTTCTTTATCGTTGCCACGAGTCTGCTTGCAAAGTTTCAGCTCGATTGGATCACGGGAAAAGGGTTAAAAATCGATCCAAAGTTTTTTCAACAAGCAAGCAAGCAATCGTCACGAGTTAATAAAAAGGGAGTAAAAAGGCAAACGTTAATTTAATGTTTAAACAATGTCAGTTTCGAAAAATGATATTTTTGTATAAGATCTCAAAAGACATTGCATTAGCGGTTCACGTGGTTCTGTGTTAATTAACCATTTATGTTAAAATATCTGCCTAATTAACAATTCATCGTGTAACAGACTACCATGAACACTTTCACAACCTTGACAAAATCATCAAATTAAGTAGGTATTAGGTATAATAATAAAGTGTGTTGAGGTGAAAGCCATGATGTAACTTGTGTCGTAAGCGCGTATCTCAACAACGACCCATTATTTTCTACACTAAGAGTTTTTTCGAACAAACTTGTTTCCAGTGCACCTGAATTATTACTCATAAATGAGTCGCTCAAGTGGACCAGCCTACAACGTGGTAAAATGTAAATTAACATTACAATTACCCTTCTAAAACTTAGTATTTTGAAATAGACACGACTTAATTCACATTTTCAACTAATTGTTAGAAAAACTATATTATGCCAGTCGTGTGGTTAGGTGACTTGTATTCAGAAGGGCCAATTTAATTTTGAAAATTTGCTGTCTCGTGATCGACGACGAAAATGTATACGGGCTAAAGATGGTGATATAAATGGCGAATAGAGAACTGCCGAAACAGTACTTTGTGCCACAATTTTTCTCTAAAATTAATTGTAATTTATATTAATTATTTACACAATTTTAAACTGTCTTTATTTGGAATTCTGTTTCGTATATCATGTCCGTCTCTGAATATAGCAATCCTTTCCATTGCTATTTACACTCACGGATGTCCAAATTTCTGACAGAAAATTTATGTTCCGAGGCATTGTGGAATTTTAGCGCGGAGTATAATACGCCTTTATTTTTCAATTGTGCCGTTGTGAACGGACCACTCTTGCTTTAATTATTTTAATTAGCTAAAACGTATTATGAAGTGTTCCAGGTAATTGAAAATCATAAAATTTATTCCGTAACACGTTTTTTTTTCAAGTACATAAATTATTAATCGTAAATATGATCGTAAAATATACGTTAACAGAATCTTTAATTTAATTAATTAATATACCTGTCCCCGTCCCGCACAAATGAAACCATAGGGCTATCGGCACGGGCATATAGAAGAAAATGAACGATTTGTTAAAATTTATGTGGCGAATCAAAATGTTTTGAATATTAATAAAATAAATGTCCTTCGGCTGTTTTTATACATGGATTTTATGATTTAAACTTCACGTAAAATGACCGTGAAAAAATGTCTACCCCTTATATCTACAATCTCCGTGTTAAAGATAAAATACATTAAAAAAAATAATACATATATATTAAAGGAAACACATTCTTATTGTGAAGTTGCACTTTCAGAACAAAGTTCTGTGAATTATTAAACATTTTTTTATTAATAAATTAGAAAAGACATACAGAAAAAATCAAACTAATTAATCAAATTAGGTTTTTCCGAAACATGTAGGTGTAATTAATTAAATATAAGTACATTAAAACAAATTATAAAATATATTTAAATTTAAGTGATATAACTGAAAACATTTATACATACAAAAACTTAGTTAACTTTTAATCATTCTTAATAAGAGTTACTATTTAAATGCTTATTTGTTTTATAGATCCACCGGCGGCTGGCGACATGCGGGGTCGCCCTGGACCGCGTCCCCGCGCTCGCCCCGGGAGCCCCCGCGCGGGGCTACGCCACCAGCGTCCGCAGCACCCACCAGCCGGGCTCCATGCCGGACTACGCCCCCGTAGACCCCTACAGACTACTCGAAGATGATCTCGGCTCGGTGTATGATGAGATTAGAGAGGTGACATTTCTTTTACTGCATTATAATATAGCTACAATAGTTCCAATTGAAGGAGTAAGCGTACAATTTTTATGACTGAAGGCTGAATAAGTTTACTTAGTTAGGAAGTGAATTACGGTGAAGAGTGCGAGACAAGGCTAGTATTCCAGGACTGAATCCTCTGCCTATCTCCCTGACGCGATTGAAGTCACAGGGATAACCACAACTGGTGAGAATGACGAATACGTGAAGTCGATTATGACTACGTAAGACTTGGCGTGGCGAATTTAACCGAGTATTTTGAATAAGTTTAAACTTGAGGTGTACAGATTTAGGAGAAGTGGATTTTAATTCAATATGCGACAGTTTATTATCCCATCAACGTATTAAATACTTACATATTTATTGTAAAGTCGTTACGTGTGGGTGCCCGATTTCATAAAGTTCGTATTTGTCGTTCGGTTTTGAGTTGAATAATGCTGAATTCATAATTTCCTACTGTACGATTGTCGGTTTTTTGTTTACCGTAAAAAATCCATGACCTATTCTAAATTACAAAAATATATAGTTGAATGAAGTTGATGTAAAGCGAGACGAAAATGAGGATTTTGCTGATGAAATGGTAATGTTTTCAATATTATGTATAGTACATAATTTTCTTATTTTAGGATAAGATTACTCCCATTTTTTCATTATTATGTTTAGGAATAACATACTTACAGCAATTTTGAATAGTATATGTGCACATTATTGCACACAAATTATGTTATTGTTATTTTCAAGAAATTACGTTATTGTTATTTTCCTCTTCATTCAAAATAATAAATGCAGAATAAGTTAACATATTTTAGTTATTTACAATTTTCGTGCCTTTATATTACCTACATATTAATTTAATGTGTCATTTTATTGTCCATAAAATAGCAGACAATGCGCTAAAAGAAAAACAAAATAGGCTATTGAGTTATTAAAAATAATTGTTATTTGTTTGTTACCGACAAATACTTTAATACCAACTAAACAGCGGTATCATTGCACAGAAGTTTACAATTGAATAGTTTATTATATAATAATTTTACAACATAGCATCAGAAAATAGATACAATACGTTAATAGTCACACACTCCTTAAAATAATTTAACAAGTTTTTTGTTAAATGTATTTCAGAAGTCGTCGCGTAATTTTAGCGAGCCTCGTTTTTTTTTAAAAAACCCGTCTTGTCGTCGGCACTAACACTTTTATTTGTTTAAATCAATCATGCTATTATGCTAATGTATTATATCACCGCATAATTTTATAATGATTACAAAATATTTTTACTCACACTTTTATGTTATTTATATGACTTTGAAGTAATCTAGGTAACCGCATTTTTTTCGCGTGTTACTATTTACTCCCTTTTGCTATTCCTGGCACGGTACGGTAGACCATTTTTCTCTTTAACGCAATTGATTGCAGCTTGCGCGATTTTTTCTATTTTTCCCGAATACGGTAGTCCATTAGCGATGCTGGGCTGGGATTTGTTCCGCTGTGATAGGTTCAGGGTATACTGTGATGTTTGTGCGGCCTAATTGTTCGGCGACTGCCAACGGCGCAATTCGCGACCTTTAACGGAAAATCTTCTTTCCTCTTCCGAAACAAAGTAGTCTCGCCTCACGGGCTTCTATCCAATGTCGGCATGATTGTAAGATCGTTGAACGTAATGTGCGGTTTAATCTCGGGTGCACAAAATAGACACGATTTTTGTTTCGTGGTACTCACCAAAAGTGGGTGAAAGTAGGAATGACTCAATAGGGGCAAATGTATGAACAAACCGCTATGCAATCAAGTGCTTATTTACTCTAAATATGTATATATTATAAGAAATAAAAAAAAATTAGATATATTAAATAGAATTTTCACTGATTACCTCTAATTAATTGCATCGATTGTTTTTTATTTACCTACAAACATTATTTAAAACTACTTCTTCCATTAATTTTTTTTTAAATTCATTTTCATTTTACTAGAGACACTAACAGAATAATGGGTACATGATGCATAAAGAATAATACATTATTAATTAAGACTGCCCATTATCCCAATTACAAGTGTCTTAGAAACTGCTCTAGAATAAATATGCAAAAATGATGTGTTGAAAAACACACGTGACATGGATAATTCAAGTTGATAGTAAAATTTAGGTCATTGTCCAATTTTGTGTGCAATAGTATTGATTCGGAGGCATAAACTATTTCCATTTTATTAAAACCATGGACGTTGCTTCATTCTGCGGAATTTCGTATTATGACCCATTTAATCTAATTGTAAAATAAACATCATTCTGGTATTGAAGTTGTTTGAAAGAAAAGAAAATTTGTTTGATTTACATTGTGTTCATTGAATACAAAAAGTATCAATACGGTAAAAGTAAAAATAAAATACAGAAAAGCGATCTTTAATCATAAAAAAGAGCATAAAATTTTTTCACACTGCTAAAAATTTTCTATCCAGAATGTATCTACTATATTACGCACTAAAGCATGTATTAAATTTTTCAAACAATAAAATTCTTATAATATTTTATTTTGACATCTTCTAATATCACCAATTTTCAGGCGGTACTGCGAGTTTTCGGATGCCGTATTTTTAAGTTCGTTAAAATTTCTCACGAAATCTTATCGGCGTACGATTTTTACCGAGGTAGTTCTGCTTGGTAACAACAGAGACATTCTCTTTAATTCTGATTGCTTTTATTTTACGAATTTTCCTCTCGCTACATAAGTGAATACTTATTATACAATTATTTAATTTATCTCTTTTTGTTTGTAATTAGTTATTGGATCATTTTCCGACGATCTGATTATATTTATCTCCAATAATTAGCCTCAGGATCTCTTTTGGTGTGTTTAAATGTTGACACACTTTAAGTATATGCGGTGCTCATTTCAAACCGATTAGGCGGTCTGCCTGCTGAGGAATGACCATTGTCTGTATGTGAAAAAATGTCAAGATGGCCTTGGAGTCCTGGCTTATGGAGTTGAATGAATCGCTGTCACGCTATTGGAATCCGTTTGATTAACGTTATGTAATGCTTTTTGCACTAATATTAAATATATAGTATGTACATAGGTTAGTTCCTTTAATTCATTATAGTTAACAACGCGGGTGTTAATGCTTCAAACGGTTGTGTATGGGTCGTGTGTAAATATTATAAATGTTTAACTGTAGGTATGTAATTTGTATTTTATTTGTACTTTCATACATACGTATGTAAATAAAAAATCGTTTGTGTTATTTTAAGTAGATATCCGTATTTAAAATATATGACATGGGACATGAAGAATAAATTTTATTACGATATCTTTCCAAACAAAAATGTGATAAAAACGCAAGAGAAGAATTGTGAATTTTGCTCACTCTGCGAGACGATCGCCTTAAGATTCGTTGTTGCTATTTTAGCCTTTACATAACCTACATAAACGTTTTTCTAGTACTGACCTTTCTGTAGTATCGTGTGAACTGGTGATCTTTCATAGCAAATTGGTAGAATTTCCTTGAATGCACTTTTTAAACAATTTAAATTTTGTGGTGCATAGAAACTATTTTTTGAAAAGTCTCGGTCCTTTCGCTGATGTTTGAGGTCTAGTCTGACCTCACTTTGTCTCTTAGCAGTTTCGTTCAAACTATTTGGTCGCTTCTGAATGGTCACACATTCTTAGATGTATTCTGTGTTATTACTAAATATATTAATTATCCACCAAAATAAACTTCCTACAGTATATAATCAAAATCTGTAATATTTGATGTATCATTAATTTTGCAATGTAATACTACCGTAATTACTTAAGAACTTTTCAAGTTTTTGTATTACATAACACTCATTGTTAATTTTTTTGTAACATGTATCATTTCTTAATTGGTTATTATTTGTTGGTCATTTTTAATTTCTATTTATCTTTATAATAGTCCCTTCTGCCTCACATGTATATTTTTTTAATGTAATATGGTGGACCAGGTCTTTCACACTTCACCTGGTTACGCTGGAGTAAAAGTGATGATTATTATTAATGTAAAATGTTATTTTATTAAATAAGTGTATAGTTCTTTCAATGGTTATGAGACAACTGGCTTGATTTTCATCCTTTGAATCGTCTGCGTGCGAACAAATACACTCCATTTGTTTTAACATTTTTTGCATGGTGTGATTTAAACACATTGATACTGTATACTTATAAAATTATTACAGGTTTCGTTTCTTCCATCCGAACCATAACGCGTGTCGTGTTTTACTGCGTGCTATTACATTACATTTCCGCGAAGATAGGCAGAGTTTTTAATTTTTTATTCTTACTTGGTCCTAACACTTGCGCCAATCGTCTGCCTTTATTAGTTTCCATTACTTTCCTCGGCCTTGTGCTCTTTCCTAATAACCTTTAGCGGTTAAGAATCGTATATTTATTCATTCGTGTCTGAGGATAGCTGCATTTCCGCAATATTAGACTTTATTTTTCTCTCTACACCAATTAACCATATCAACCGTGCGTTACGAGTTTCATCGATTCGGTAAATGTTTAATGTTCCGCACATCTCCATACGGGTAATGTGTTGGTTAGTATGAAGTATCTTCGGTTTGTTTTGGCTCATAAAATTTGCAAAGCCTTTTCTTGGAGTAATCAGTTTTATTTGCCATGTTCATCCAATTTCGTATCATATACAATAATAATAAATTTAGTATTTATGTATTTAATCTCTAAAGGGAGATAATAAATTAGAACAATACAGAGTTTTGTAAAAAAATGTAAAAAAATATAATGATTAACCCTTCAAAAATGACGGTACTGTTACATGACGGTTCCTAAAGAATAAATATTTACTTATTTATAGCCGATACCCATAAAATGGTAATAACGATTTTATCAAAATATTTGAACATTTTTCTTATATTGCCGGCATTTTAATTTAATCCCTGGCGATTGTGCTGAGGTAGCAACATTCGTTAGGTGGCCGGTTCGGGTTTGCTGGTCTGGGTCTACGGAATCGCGGACATAACACGAAGTTACAGATGGACAGACAGACGGACGGACAGACATTATTATTATTTTTGATATCCCAAAAATACACATATCTAATACCAAGTTTATTTGTAAGATGTGATCGTGGAAATAAGGGATAAACTTATGGTAGGAGAAACGAGCTTTATTAAAATAAAACAAATCTTTTACTGTTCACCGACATAAACCGACAGTTCAGTGTACTATAATATAATATAATGATCAGCTGTAGGACCACAAGGATTAATCAGATTTGTCGAATAATTAAAATAAAATTTATTTAGGTATATTAGTTTATACCTTCTTGTTGTGGAGAAACATTGAGATGTAGTTAATATACAAGTATTATTTATATTTTTCTTTCTTTTTTTATTTTGTGTACTTAAACAATAAAAAAATATCTTTTAATCATGTAATTAGGTCGAAGGGTGCTACTTATAATGAGTGATTCCATGACTTGAATGAAATAATGGAATTGTTGTATCGGGAAGCGCACACCATGATGTATGTATTACCTAACTGAATTATTTCATTGGCTTTAATTAGATTCAATTCGTGTGGTGTTACTATATATTTGTTTTGTACAAAAGTAATGATTTCCGGTCACCTATTTCGGTATTAAGACTCCTTATCTTTTTTAAATAATATCAGAGATCGTAGAAAAAATTGAAAATTACGCCTTTTGGCCAGGCTAAAATAGATCTGCATTCGAAGCTAATATGTGAAACGCATATTATACATAGATACATACTTCTGATTGTGTATGGAAAAGGCACCTTTCATAGCTTGATGAACTTCTGTACATAGGTACACGACCTTCTTTTCTGTCTCTGACAAACGTGAACTGGGTGAATGTTGCATCTTAGTCGCGGCGGAGGAGCTCCACGCGAATGGATAACACGCGACCCTTTGATTAAAAAAAAAAAAAATTTTATGTTTTAAAACATAAAAATTTACGGGCGTTCGACATACTTAGATATTGAAATAAAAACGGATATTTTATACGAACCGTTTAGTGTGTAGATTTTCAATTGTTATCTATACGAATACAGCGAAACGTCGAGAATTGAATCTCTACCCATCTATATACCGCTTTAAAATAAAATATCATTTTTTTCAATACATACAAGTATGAAATTAGGTAAATAGCTTTTTAATGTTGGTAAAACTCACTTTTAGAATTTTTTTAAATCGTTGACACCCAACTTTTAGGCGGATATGAAGAGAGTGGCTCTTATTAAATGATATGTGGGGTATAAAAGCGAAGGCAGCAATATCAAAAAAATATTTTGAATGCTGTCACCGAGGATTACTAATTTAAAATGTACTGAATTTTAGATTTTATCTATCGCTTCCAAAAACATGTTTCCTATAAAAATTCGAATTTAGTACTATATATTATAAATTAATATATATTATAAATTAATAATCCTCAACGACTGGATTTTTTTTTTTTATATTGCTGTCTTTGCCTTTATATCCCACATATGATTTACACGTAATAATTATATTCAGAGTAATATTTTCCGTGTTTCTTCTTTTAAGAATTTTGTCTCATTCTTTTAAAATTTTATTTTTAATATTGGATTCATTTTTAATTATATTTTATTTATTTATCTATTGCTTGATAATTGAAAATATGTGTCTGCAGCTAGTTTTGTTCATTATAATATTTTATGCACGTATTATTGTTTTAATTTTTACCTGCACAGAAAATGTTCGCTTTAGTAAATCTAAGTATAATTTAATTTTTAGTAATTTATTGTAAGTTAACTTGTAATAATAAACCTGCGCAGAATGGTCCAGAGTGACGTTTTGTGGGTCTAGTTTTATTATTTAAAAAAAAAAGATTTTACTATAAATATATATTTTTAAATTTAATTGTATTTTATGAATCGCTGGGTGTTACTTGACTACATTTTCTTATTACGCTACACCCTTTAGTGAAATCAATTTTGTGAAAATCGTAAAAAAATGTTACAATACCTCTAATAGTAGGTGTATTTTTTTTAATGAATAGATCTAAGATCTAATTTTTCATTTTTTTAATAATTAAATTTCAAATTAAATTAAGCACGAATTCACTTGTTTTAAACTACTATATTTTTGGTAACACCTACTGGTTTCAGAACCACTGTTATCGACAGCTGTTATGAACATCTCTGCATCTGTCTCTTTAATTAAAATAAAATAAAATTAGTGTTGGGTGTTGAAATGGGGAGTAATGAACAACCACAAAAGAATAGCTTATCACAAAAAGTAAGCAAGAATTTTATTAGGAATTTTATCAGTTTAAATTATGTACCGTGAACGATTAACCTTAATTAGATAATATTCAACAAATAAAAATATTGATTTATCCATCCATTTCCTGTATTCATTGCTAATCTAGGAATGTTCTCACAGTGTTATTACATAATTAGAATATTCCGTATTAGTATTTTTGTACGTTACATAAATACAATATCGAGCACATAAAGTAAGACAATAAACGATTAAATAAGTATAAAATACACCGCTTAGTTGTGTATTTACGTATTTGCGTGCTCTCTCGCTTGTGTTAAAATAAATACGCTGTTGACAAGGATTCTCGAAGTTTTGTGATTGGGAATGTTCACTACTTTTATATTTTATTTACGTAATCAGCTGATTGAAAAAATATTTTTGCCTTTTATAAATAATTTCATAATATTTTCTAAGAAAATAAAGTCTTTCGGAAGAGTTATAGCTTAGTATGTGAAGCCCCAACGGGGAAGGGAGGAGGTTAACGAACTTGGAACTTAAGGAGCGAAATGACACCCCAAATATCCTGAAAGCATGGAAGCTGCGGCGGGCACGATGTGTAGAGAGTGGATGAGTGCCATAGCACGCACTAACTACCCTATTACATAAGAGAATATAATAAAAAACGAGGAGAAGGTCGCGTTAGAATCACAAGTTCATATTTTCGGCTCGTGTACCGATTCCAGAATAGTCCAGTTTTGATCATTTAAAAAAAAAAACTCTGAATGGACTAGCCATTCCGTCACGCCCGCTCCTCGCCCGCTTCTGACGCGCATATTAAATTGAAGGTGAAAGTGGCCGAGGTGTAGTGTTTCTAGACCCGGAGCGTATATGTCTCGAGACACGAAATTTCTCGCCACTCCTTTGTGGAATAATTCATTGCCGACTTCCACTTCTCCTTTTCGCACTTAGGTTTAATTAGGATGCGTAGGTACTTTTATCCCCCCTCGGCGTGTATTGTTTTTCATGCTGGATTGAAATTAATATGTCATTTTATTTATCATATTACCTGCCGTGCTGTGTTTTAAGAGATTTGATTTTGTAGATTTTTCAGGACAGAAGGCAATGTGTATTCCCGTAAAAATAAATACTTCGCAAGTTGTTGATGACTGCGATGTGGATTTTGTAAATTAGATAATATTTATACAAATAAAACTGAAACTGGAGTGGAAAATAGGAGAACAATGAAATTAAAATATATGTTTTTCTTTTTCTTCAAAAATAGCAAAATAATTTTGTGATGACATTATTAATATAATTAATAAAATAAACTGAGTATACTTACTTTACTTTTTTTGTTAAGTAGGTACTTTATTATTATTCATTTTCCATATATAACCTTTTTAACATTTTGATTGTCTTTACTTCGATTATTGAATTTAATTTTTGCTAGTATACAATTGTATCCTGATGAAGGGGCCATAGGCCTTGAAACATGTTGATATTTTCAATATATAAAAGTGGTGAAAACTAATTTTATTTTAAAACCAAATTAATTAATCGATTAGAAAGACATACCGAAAAATCTAGTCCAAATATTTTGTTTACTACCGGGATTCGAACCCGGGTCACCTCCTTTCCGGGGCCGGTGCTTTGACCACTAAGCTATAGGAGCCTTGTAGATTTCCGTGAATATATCGACCTTATATGTAATTCTCATTTTTAATTCGTTTGGTTGTAATGCTAAATTAACATTTAATATGTGAAATTAAAAGTATAAGAACAAGTTTTCTGCATCTTCTGTTTACCCACCAATAATAATTGATAGTGAAAAGCATCGGAGAAATATTGTTTTTTTAAATAATCATATTTCGAATTCAATAATTAAAAACTTTCCGTTGGTCAAAACAATTGAACCCAAAACACGTTGATTTATTAATTAAATAGTGGTATAAACAATGTATTTTCTTTTTATTATTAATATATAATATTGCCACAAAGTAGTTATTACAAATATTGAAGATGTGGTTAAGTTTTACAAGCCAATACTAAACCACAACATCAACACATATCACAACACATCAGCCCTGATGATGGACTCTGCATGGGATCTGAAACTTCAACGTAGAAGCAGGCCATAACACACCAGAAAACTCTGAACTGACGTGAAAATCTAACAATATGTGTTCAATCATTCGCGCGAAAATTTGGCATCGAGGTATGCACAATTTTGTGCAACGTATAATTTACATATTAATTTGCCGAGAACAAGACACAACAGACTTACCAAATAATCCTTGGCTGTAGAGGAATGAAAGTGGAAATGCAATGGAAATGAGTCCGTTCGAACATGTGGTGAATCCGTTTAAATCAATAGAGTAAAATAATGAACGAGCTGAAACGATTGCTAAGATGACATCAGCTACATAACTTTGTTACCAAAGGGTCGCTCAGGTGGTTTGGCATGTGGAACAAAGAAATGTGGAGGGTGTTAGAAAAACATACGCCGTGAGTATTAGTAACACCAAAAATAAAGACCTGGCGTGACTGATAATTCAGATACTTTATCCTCTTCGCTAAGCGCCGCAGGGGTATAAAGTGATTGTAAATTAGTCAATTAATGTTGTCATGTCATGACTTGGTCAATAACTTGGTGGAATTTTATTACTGTTATCCGGCAATATGCAAAAAAAAAGACAATAGTAAAAGTACTTCCCGACCAGTTTATTAATATCTTAAGAAGGGAAAGTCTTTGTCACTTTAAACATGGTTACATCATAACATATAAATACCCGCTATTTTAATTTAAATATTTATCTCTCGGGAATTATTAAAATATATTTTTAAACAAATTCTTAAATGAATCCAGTTAAAATTATATACCTACGTATGTACTTTATACACACATTTTTATAGTTAATGTTGTTTTTTTTTCTGTACTTTCTAATTGATTAATTTATATTTCTTTTTATCAACGTAATTATTTGGATACGCGCAATAAAAATTACAAAACTAAACCTTTTTAGATTAAATATACTGTCGAAAATATCTCACGTCATTTTAGTCTCACGCTGTGCTTAGACCGGTTGTTTCAAAACATTCATGGATCACTCCGTTTTCATAACTTATCTGACGGCCGGGCGGCGGCGGCGGAGCCTCTTATCTATTGAAAAAATACATTACAATAGTGTTGTAATACTACAACAAAGAAATGACGACTCACTCGATCTAATAGTGGTTACGTCCATCTAGATAGATTTTGATAAAACAGACGCATTATATATATATATATATATATATATATATTATATATTATATATATATATATATACGTCATTTTTATACCATCGCTGCATAGAGTATATTAAATACTAGCTGTAACCCGTCAAAATGACAGTATTTTTAGATGTCGGTTCCTAAGGAATAAATATTTATTTATTTCATTTAAAAAAAATTCGAAAAAAAAATATTCAAAAATTTTTTTTCGTAAAATTATAATTACACTTTAAAATGTTACGGACGTTACACGAAGTTACGGGATCAGACAGACGGATGAACGGATAGAGAGACAAAGAAATTATTATAATTTGGGATTCTTAAATAAAAGAAAAATTTCCCTGACGGAAAACTGCATATCGAGCCTCGTTAGAATCTTCACTGACCATTCTACTAACAAAGGATATGAATGAAATGTAAACACAATATATATTAATAAAAAGAAAACATTTTGTACAAAACATAACTACCTAATACATACCTACATAAATTTGCATTTAACCCAATATCTATCCATATCTGTTGAAAATAGAAAATAATTAATTAATATAAAATCTTATAGACAGGTGAAAAAATATATATACAATATTTTTTTATGTATGTTCTGAGAACAAAATTATTGGATTTGTCCACTGCGGGATACTAATTAATTAAGATAAATTATAGAAGTTTCACAGAGACGAAGCTATTTACAGAAGAAAGGTGTATGGAAGTATTTTTATACATGTATTTTTATGTATACAACTTTCGAAAATGTTATTATGTGTGGATGTTTTTACTATGGAATTGGTGAGCGTTGCATTGTGTAGAGTGATCACTCAAGCCAGCTCATACCTTTTTGCAAATTGTTACCTTTTAAATCTATTTTCATAAAAGTTCCTAATTCAACTCCCACTTTTTTTTTGTTTTTGTTGATGTCTATTCTTCCAATTTTAATTTTTATTATGCATTGTATCCTGACTTTGATTATTCCGTAAATAGTGGTTTTATAATAAGTGTTTTATTTTTATTTATAAAAACAATGATACTACAAAGTTATTTTGCCATTATTGAAGAAGTACACATATAGAATTTCAAATATTAAAACTAAAAATAATTTATAAATATGAGCTCTGTGAAAATAAACACTTTAATAATTAAGTTTATTACAAAGTTCGCCATTCGTAACTATTTTTCAAATAAAATTGAATATCTGTATAACAAACGTTTGATGTTAAAAATCTTTTAATAATAAAGTAGCTATGTCAAAATATAAATCAATGCCTCACAAATAAATAATGTCAGGCATGTTAATGTTCGATTTATTGTGTTTTTATTTTCACGCGCTGAAAGTCTCCAATGACATCGGCTGATATCATATTTAATGAGGCTTATTAAAAAATATTTTTTTATATTTAATGACAAAATATTTAATTACTGATGGCTTCCTTCACATTAAACATTTCTTGTTTCCATAATTATTTGATTCTTATGACAGTTGTCAGCGTTACAGTTTAACTTTGTTTCATTTTGAATGTTGTAAGAACCTTTAATTTAAATACAGTCGCTAGAAATGGTGATATACTGATTGCCTGTTTAATCAAAATATTTTTGTTTCATTTTTCTACCGCATCAATTACCTTGAATGTCAAATTCGTCACGGATTGTACTCACCGATTGATAATGATTTGCTTATAGATAACTTGGTTGTTGATTTCAATAACAGGGTGTTAATTTTCATATACGACATACGGATGGTAAATATTCTCCATAAAATTCATGATATCGGGGTTCGCAAAATTGAGGTTTTACAATTTTGTGTATTATTTATCGCACAATTCCAAGAGACTGTATGCAAAAGCCGTTAAATATAGATTACAGCACTTTACAGAGATAAACGGTAAATTGGCAATTACTCTTAAAAGTTCTCATCAGAATTGTTTTTGCGGGAAATTTTCAGTATAAAGATGTGTAAAATAAACATTATGCCAGTCCTTGGACTTGGATCCAATCGGTGGGTATATTTGTCAGAATTTAATTATTTTGACCGCATAAATGTTTGAGAATTCGGACGGTGCAGTAGTCTCAATTTTGCCGATTATAATTGATGGCCGTAAAAGTGACCGCAAGTGTTTACTGTTAATTTTAACTTGTTAATTAATGACTTGTGTCTGGAGTTTCATGGGTCTTGTATAATATTGCAAATGGTAAAGGGTCCACATCGTTCAGTTAAAAGATAAACGGTTTGGTAGTGAAAGGAGTTTTATAATTATTGCCAGAATGATCGTGGTCTTACATAAACATTTTTCTTTAATTAACGTTCTCAACAAATATCTTTTTAATGTTTACCAGAATTCTATTTGGTGTTTATGTCACATATTCCAATTTCAATACATATTTTGAATTATTCGTTAATATTATTGCAGGGCAGTGATATGCAGAGGTATGATGGTACCGAATTTTAATTGTTCTTATAATTTATATAATAATATATCTGTGGGGTCAACAACCCGTTTCCACACGCGTTTTGACTAGCGCTGACTTTCGACAGGTTCTCACAAAAACTCAGTAGCGCGACAACGCGCATTCGGAAGCACGGACGTCTGTGTTTATATACAGCCTGCAGTAGCTACGGCACAAAGCACAATCGTTACGCCGCTCATCTCATTCCGCGCTACGCCTCCAGTCTCCAATCCATTGATCATCGTCCGCCTCATCGCTCCATTGTCTTTGCCGCCTACTGCAGCGAACATCATCTACTTCCGGCGGTACCACCATCATCCCCATCTACCACACCGCGATACGACACATACGTCAATCGTCAGCACCATCTCCAGCTCCCAGCACGATCTTAGCCTTGACCAATTCCAGAACCCGCTACACACGCGGCCAGGAACAAGTTGTCGATCCCAGGCGTACCCCAATCAGCTGTCTCGTCATCTAACGATGTCGACATACTGTAATTCGGAGATGAATAAACAATATAAAACTGATCGCGATTTTCTGTTTACCATCAGCTGTTTTTCATCCTGTACAAAAGTGGGATACCGGACACGGTACCCCACAATCTACTAACTCCCGACGTACACGCAACAAAAGGTCGGGTCACACCACATATCTTTATCTATTTCGCAATTGCAAATCTTATTAAATTAAATTATTAAACCGATATTTTTAATATGTAATTAATAAGAAAATACTTCGTTATCACCACTTATTAGTACTTCATTATTTATTCATCTCCCGTATATTTATTTTTATTTTGTCATTGTATTTACTTCGACTTTAAATTTTTAAGGGACCATTGACCCCGAAACATGTTGGTATTTTCAACAAAAAATTAGTGAAAATAATGTATTTTCGTATTAATTGCGTTAATAATGTCACCACAATATCATTTTGCTATTATTGAAAGTATATTGAAAAAAATTTCAATATGCTTTCTTTATGTTTTACTCATTTAGGTGTATAATTAATTACAATTACATTTATACAAAAATATGTCTTGTTGTTGATTATCAGACGCATGCAGTCGGTACATTGAAGTGTGATTTTTACATTATAATAATAATTGTGATAGGAATATTGCGAGGTACATCTTTTATTTTGACAATTTAAAAAAAAAAATGTTTATGTAATAGTCATGCTTCAATGTACTCACTGCACGCACTGCACGCCCCTGGTGTTTATACGAAGAATATTAATAATTAAGTTGCAGTTTTCAAATTGTTATAATCATACATACAGTTATTTTTTAATAACTTTGTCTACTTGTTTTTAATAACGTTTGTATTTGTAAACAATTATTGTGATTAAATATAACATACGTACATGTGAGCAGACAAGAAGGCAATGTAATGGTTTAAACTCTTTATAAAGCTTTGTACATTATTTCAGGTTTGATTTTGCCCACGCGTTGAAGTTCTTTTTCTTTTTGAACAACGTAGCAATAGTTTTATTTTACCACTTGATTTAGTTAGTTACTTGATTTTGCCGGTATTACGCAGTCTTATTTTTATAAAAATATAATACCTACATTATTTACACATAATGCACATGGGTTCATGACACGAATTGCAACCGAATTTCCTCTACCTTTAGGAAATTATGTGTATTTATAGATATTTGTTATACATTTGTTACACTGTTGATTCCTTACCAATAGTAGATAGTTGTTACACTGTTGATCCATCACCAATAAAGGCCATTTTTTCGTTTGTAAGTTACTTGCTTTGAAATCATGATTCAACTGTAAAGTTTCAAGGTTAGGTAATCACAATCAATTGCAAATTTTTAATGAAATATAGTATTGTGGTTATGAATTATGGTTTTTCAATTTTCATATTGTTTAATTTCGTATTTGAACACGGAATATGTGTCATATCAATATTCATACTATTTTATTCCGTATCCCGTAAGAATAAAAAAACTGAACGCTTGTGCTGTGAAAGTAGAATTATCTTGCTGTGGTGTCCTGGAATGGGGTCCGACCCACCGACCAACCAGATGACTAGGCAAGCCTCATGACCATTACACCAACAAGCTACTCTTATCTCTACTATTTCAGGTTTCTTGAAATGTGGTGATTAATTGATTTCTCTCGGAAATGAAGATGATTTTGTTTTCTTTTGGCATTGATCGTCTGTATTTAATTATTTCGTTTCGTGTGGCATTTATAAAATTTTTCATTAATATAATTTATGACATATTCCATGACACATAAATATGATTCCAATTTCCATTAGTGTTCGTTTTCTCTCACAGTCGAACATTTTTGTATATTTTATTTCTCGCGTCTGCGGAATGCTATTCGTGCTCTGCCGTCGGCGATTCGGTATGATACATGCGTAACGATGCGTTTTACCTTTTAAACATGGGCTGCTTGATTTGGAGAAATCGCGCCGTTTAATTCTACAAATCTTCACATCTCTGTCCGTATCTGTAGAAAATAGAAAACGATTAATTTATGAAAAATCTTATAGTCAGGTGAAACAATATATTTACATTTTTTTTATACGTTTGTTCTGAGAACACAATTAATGGATTTGACCACAGAGGGATAGCTATTAATTAAGATAAATTATAGAAATCTCACAGAGACGAAGCTATTTACATAAGAAATGTGTGTGGATGTCTTTTTACAGAGATATTTTTATACATATATATATATAACATTAAAAAATTTGATAATGTGTGGATGTTTTTACGATGGAATTGGTGAACGTTGCATTGTGTGGGGTATTCACTTAAGCCAGCTCATATATATATTGTTGGCCCTGGGCCATCCTATAAAAAGCCTTCCATACATGTTTTTCATATAAAAACCTCCTTTCTGTGAAACTTCTATAATTAATCTTAATTTAACATATTTACGGTTTAATTTTCATTGTATTTTTGTGTTGTGTGTAAGGGAGAAATGTAGCTTATCGGGTTACCAAAAAGATTTTTCATTCTTTAATAATATGATATTAATTATCGCGTTTACAAGTTTTGAAACCGAGCGTGATTTTTTAAAGAAAGTTTATTACACTTTATTATTTTGGCAAGAACACTCGAATTCACACTTTTCGTATAAGGTAAATAAATAAATAAATACCGCCGGAAACAGTTAAGATCTTTAATTAATGTTAATGTACCCATATGTGTTTATGCCATTTTAAATTAATTTAGGCACGTAAGTGATTTTCCTTAAAAACAACTATTTAGATAGCAGGGTAGCCCTCAAAATTACTTGTAGTGTATATATTTATAATTACATAGCAATATTTGTTTATACGAAATGAAAATGTGGTTTCGTTTGTATATATTGTAGACATACACCTATTTTAAATGTAAGGGTTTTAGTGAGACGTATTGTATTGTTGCATTGAATTAAAAATTAAGATATTATATATATTAATTTGTTGACCATTTTAAAATTCTGAATACTGAATATGAAGAATTTCTTATTTCTGCTTTCACTCTTTGCCTAACATTTCTTCCATGACTCACTCTCTTTTTTCGTTACACATATATTGAGTAGCATTCCTATTTCACCGTTGGTCTTCTGTTATATTTCACACTCTTCGCTTGGTATTCTTAAGTTCACTCTTAAGAATACCAGGCGAAAGAAAATCATCCTCTCATAATTTGAAGTCTGCGACTTGCATTCATTCTCTCATGTTGTTCTCTAACCTATCATTTTAGCGTAATATAAGTTTGGCAACAGTAAAATGAGCGAAGCTAATTCTTACTGGAATGGTACTTTAAAAAAAAATATATTTATATACAGTTTCATTAAGACAAGCACACCACGTGCGGACTTTGGTTCACGGTTGGTGATGGCCGCCGCACGATCGCTGCAAGCGGTTATAGTTAGTAACTGCTTACTATTAACTGCTGTAACTGGCGCCTATAAGCGTCTGCTTGGTGTTAGGCTCAGCGAGCGGCTTCATATATAATTTAGATACAAGTTTTAAAGATTTTATAAATAACATTAGTTTAATAAAATGCTTTTCGAATACACAAACAAATAAAAATATTACAGCAGTGTCTTCAAAACAATAAAGTAAAAAGCTATAGCGTCAAAATTTTAGGTAAAAAATTGACATGTAATGCGCATGTTACATGTAATTTTTTACAGCTTTCCTGGCTTAAAAATATCCGAGAATGGCCCGGGATAAGAAGAAGAAGAATCGAGAAGCTGCTGCGAGCTACCCAAGCTAGAGATGGTTTCTCTCGGGAGATCGGGGGGATCCAACAGGACACTTATAGAAGAATCTAAATCCTTCAGTATCAAAAAACACCAGAATCGTTCTCTGCGCTGTTTTTCATTCATATTTCTGTTGCCGTTGCATTCTTTTTTCTTGCTCCCATTCCTCCATTCACGTTACTAAATGCCTACGGCGTCAATACATTCATATTAACTTTTTAAACTCAAACGTTTGATACATGTCTTCTTTACCAAGAAATTAATAACCACGACAATTAGGGACAGTTACTCACGTCACGTCAAAAATTTACTTGCCAGCAGAAAAATAAAACTGTTTTAAGAAAATATGCATTTAGATTTCATTCATTAAATGTCTATAATTAAATTTAATGTAAATAATTAAGTAATTGTATTTTAAAATAATTTGTACACTTTGCTTTTTAACATTTTTTCAAACGACTTCGTTATTTTTTGAAACTGGTAATATTTCCATGGTTGCGCTTTGCATTCATCGTAATATTAGTATTTTTGGAGCAATTATAAAATCGATCTTCATTTGGTCTTGCAGATCACATATCAGGTTACCAATCCAAGGTTTTACTTTACATTTTTGATCGCTGACGTCTTCATCATTTTTTTGTAATGAGAAATGTTCGGTCACTTTCTATGATTTGATAACGTTGTTATAATTGGTGGTCGAATGGGGCCATAAGTAATATATACATGTTATTTCGAAATGGTGAAATTTTCAATGGTCATGGACCCAATATTTTTAAAATTGCGTATCGTCGCGGTATATATAATAAATCCCATGTGCCGTTTAGTACATTCCAGGATGAACGAATCAATTTGTCAATTTTTCATATAAATAATGGAGATATACTAAAAATACATTGTCGTTCATCTAGAAAGTCTGCCTAGTAATTATTTAAAATATTTTTTATAAATCTAGTATGTGCAATTGTTTTTTAAAACAGTTTTATTCGTTTATCTCAGAATGTACTGAAACGTCACATAGGATTAATCATGTATACAGCGACGAAATACTCCTATAAATAAATTGTTTCAATTTTGATAAATAGAAAACCAAGCTTCACGAATTTACTGTGATATTGATAATAATAAATAATCATTATACATCACTCTGTTTGGCCGACCAATTTCGTCTTTAAACGTGACTCGTTCACAGTTTGTGTGTTATATTCGATGAACGATGCAACGCATTGCAGAGCTCGCGAAGCTGTGCATATACAGCATTAGCCAATACGCGCTTTAAAAGTCGTTATGCCGCAATTCGCAGGTATATTCCTCATATAGAAAAATAGCTAAAGACTCTCATAAATGTTTAAAAAGGTTCGAGTCTGTCCCATTGACCGCATCTTCGGTGATTAAATGGTTTGCATTTTTCGTCGCGTGGTTGTGTTTACTTAGCTGATTTGACCCTAATAGGTAATGCACTCGGCTTATTCCAAAGAGACTTCGCAATGGGAAAATTGCTTAGATGTTTGAATCGACCTGAAAATTTTCCGTTCCAAGTTTTTCATTATGTTTAAAAATACACACTTTGTTTAAAAAATAATTTTGCTATTAATCAAATTACCGTTTTTTGTTCGCTTTGATTCTGAAATATTAACTGTTATCTTAAATTTGCAAAACCTACAATATTTTAGTGATCATTTTGAAGTTTTTTTTTTGTTTTAACATTAACCTTTCGCTACCCATGCAGTAATAGGTACAGGTCTAACGATATAATTAAACCTGTTATATTTCCATTAATACATGTATAATTCTTCGTACGTGTGTATGTCACTGAACTCCTCCTAAACGGCTGGGCAGATTTGAATGATTTTTTTTTGTAAACGTTCGAGTGGGTAATTATTATTACTAGCGGACCCGCCAGACGTCATGTCCAGAAAATGTTCAGACACGACGGCGTCTAGTGGGTCCACTAGTATGCAATATAATGCAGTGTAAAATGGATAATATTTGAGCTGATCCTAAACAATATTATTTCAGCTTATATATTATATTATCAGTGGAATACTTATAATGTTTAGCGAATCCTAATAAAAATAAAAAGTCTCGTATTTAATTTGATCTAAAATTGATATGTTGGATGTCCGTTGCGTGTCACTGCAATAAAAAAATGTAACAAGGCAGAAAGAGAATACAGTAACCCGTCAAATATGACGCTACTTCTACATGCCGGTTCCTAAAGAATTATTATTTATTTATTTATAGCCGACACCCATGAAATAGTAATAACGACTTTTATCAAAATATTTGAACTTTTTTTAAATATTTCCCCTGCTGGCAATTAATGGTACTATTCTAAACCCTGGCGATTGTGCTTGCGTAAAATAATTACATAATTAATATTATAAATATAGTAGACATCAAACTAAAATAAGACGAGAAAAAAATATTCCGTTACTGGGATTGGAACCCGAGTGTACCTAAAGAAAAAACATTTTAGGAAATATATTGTGCGCTCTATAATATATATATTTTAATGCAAATGGTTCGTGTCTTTGCTAAGTCCTATATGTAGTCTATTTTTGAGGAGTACGCGTTCGAGTTTGTTCGCCCGGGGTTCAAGCCCCATCGGCCGTTTAAATTATTTTGGCTGTGGTTTCGAATGAAATTACGGACGTTACGGAAATTAAGACAGATGGACGTACAGACAACAAAATTATTATAATTGGGATACGAATAATATGAAGAGAGATAAGGGAAAGGTTTATTATAATTATCCTATTATCATTAATTTTATGACATTAACCACCTTAGAGCCATTTGAGTTAATTTTTTTTTAACAAACAGACCGTCAACATGTAATTATTTTCCCTAATATGGTCCTAGAGTGCCATTAGAGTACAAAGTATAAATATTTGATGAACATTTTGAATATCATACAATTACATAAACAATACACTTTTTATGAAAAAATTAATAATAAATAATGTTTTAATAATAAAATAAATTGTAAATAATAGAAAAATAAAATATAAATAATAAAAAGGTAAATACAGAACAAAATAAATCACAAATCAATAAATACAACAGTTTTTATGATAAATTAATAAGTAATAATGTTAGGGTTAATAACTAGTTTTAAAAAAAGTGCGCTGGTTTCAAGGTTAACACCGTGTGTCTATGACGAGCATGTATTACACGCTCGATATTACGCGACCGTCAACCAAGTTTAAAGAATATATAAAGAACATATGAAGGTTGCCGTCTCTGGATATCTCGTTAAAGTGATGGTAGAAGAGAGAAATAGCCTAAATTGGTGTTACAAAACAATTGTGAAAAAAGCTTGGAGATCTCATTGATCGGACAGGAATGTTTATATATATTTGTGACAGTATTGAGTATTGAGTGGGTGTCTAGTTTGTTATTAAGTATTTGGAAGAGAGTCGTTAGGTCTGTAATGTTTCGTCTTTTTTCTAAGAAGATTAGGTGAAAATTTTTGAACTCTTGTTATGTTATGCTTCGGGTAAATCACCTAGATCTTGTCGATATGTCAGAAATTTAAGGAACTTTCTTTGTATTTTCCTACTCTGCTATTATGGATTTCGTAATTGGGTGACTAGATTGTTGATGGCAGTTCTAACAAGCTTCTAATTAGGGATTTGTGCCTAGTAATTGGCACTGAAGTATCGGAAAATTCTTTCGTGAGTACAAAACCGAAACTAATAGAAGTTCTAGGAATTAGAAGAAGTAATAAAGAAGAAGAAGAAATCATTGCATTTTTATTTGATAATAAATTAAAAAATCTTACTTATCACGTTTACACGAATTAACAGCATTAATTGGTTTGACTAGAATCGTGAATAAAATAAAAATGTACCTTTTGACCACCAGTAGGAGCATCGCGGTGTCATGTGCATTGATTAGTGTGGGATCTCTATCTCGTTTCGACGTAGCGGTTTGCGGCCAGATTACGAAATGCTCTAGGCTTTAAGCCCTTGTGTCCGTCAATTATCGATCGTAATCGGATGCGTCCCACGAATGATTGCTCTCTTTGGTAACGTTTTGTAATATCAAGTTTTGATCTCATTCCACAATACGCCGGACCACATCATTTCAGCTAGTTTTACATAGATACACTAATCAAACGGCTACGTAAAATTGGGGCACATAAAGCAAAAGGACTGTTCAATTCGTCTATGCTTTTTTAAGCACATTGAACAAAACGTGTCTTTGGCGTACTCGTTTATCTACACATCGATTTCTATACCGAGTAATTTGGTTGTGAAATGAATCGAGCATTCCAGTAAAGGTTATTTCTTTGAGCATCTTCAGAATAACGAGCGTTAAGTTCTGTCTTTGTTTAGACTAGTTTGACTGGAAGTAAACTGGCCCTTAGCAAAATTGTGATAGTCTTCTAATGTTTTTCCGATAATTTATTTTTGTAAAGTTTCTCTATTGTGCATTAAAATCTCTAATTTTAAGGAATCTATGTCTTGGACACGTGGGAACCGGTACCATTTATTGCATACCATCACGAATAAAATAACGGCGCGGACTCGCTATTACACAATCGTTTCAACACGTAAAAGAAAAAAATGTGTACTATTAGAAATTATGTACGTACATAAAGATTCTTATCTAAAAATGCTTTTAAATTGAATAAAAAATTTTATGATTCTATATAGCTTTCATGTATACCATAGGAATTTTAACGATCCAGAAGTATGTTTAAAAGTTACATGATGGTGATGTACCTTTTTCACATGTAAACACCGTGTAACTAATGTTGCTGCTTTTAAATAAAAAACTCGAACTCAAACAGAGAAAAATACTTCTTCAAACACAGCAAAATTATTTTGTGGTGACATTATAATTATAAATTGATTCTGATAAACGTTGGAGGAAAATTATATTTTTAAATAATGAAATTTCTAATTCAATGGTTAAAAATATCTCAAATGTTATTCAACCAGCTTTTTATACTAATAATAAATTTAAAAAATACATATTAAATAATAAGGATAAGGATAATTTAAAAAAAATCGGGTGTTTATAAATTGATTTGTAATGATTTTTATTATTTTTATATAGGAAAAACATTTAGAAATTTTGAAGTTAGAGTTAAGGAACACTTATTAGGTATTTAAATAGCAATAATTATTCTGAATTTTCTAACCATATTCTGGTTATAGATCATTCTTTTGATATTAATAAGGATTTACTAATTTTACATACGAATTATCTAGAATCACAGTTTGATAAATTACAAATTTTGTAAATAAGGAAAAGTGTTAATAGTAGGTAAATTGAATGTTTTAAATAACCAGGTCCCTTTTACAAATAGTTATCTTTTAAGTTTATTTTCATGTTAAGTAGGTACTTTATTATTATTAATTTTCCTTAAATAACTTCTTAATATTTTGATTATCTATACTTCGATTTTTAAATACTGTTAGTATACATTTGTTATCCTGACGAAGGGGCCATGGGCTCTGAAACATGTTGATTTTTTTTTCAGTAAAAAAGTGGTGTAAACAAAGTTTATTTCTATAAATTATAAATATAAGACAAAAATACTTTTGAGGATGTATGCTCGACAAACTCAGTACTAGTATAATCAGTGACCTATAACCGTTGTGCAACTGTATATATGAGAAGACGCATATTTTATTTAGTTATAATTCCAGAGTTGAATGCGTAAACATTGGTGAAATTATAATCTTTTTATTGAAAATTATGATTAATCGCCTTACTTTTTTCACGGCATTGATCGAATATTAAGCGTATTTATACATAAGTATACCAAACGAACACATATCGTTGTGTTATTTCACCCAGACACATCCGAGAAAGAAAGCACTTTATTACAATATTTTAACAAATTTACCCTTCATATTATTTATACACGACCTCTCTTATAGAAATAGCTTAACATTATGATACAATCATCCGTATTCTGAAAATAACAATGTCTGGATCTTTATGATCTTTATCCCAACACTTAATAAACGATAATAAAAATTAAAAATGTCCAGAGCGGATTTTGTAATTCTACGGCTCAAATACACTGTATTAAAAGATGATATAAGAAAGATTGTTTCTTACAATCGTATTAATTTCTTCATCCACAGCGTCCAGATGAAATATCGTGGCTAAACTTGTCATGACCGTGTTCGGCGTTACCGCGTATACAAATTTTCACATCTTGATTTTTGACAGATATCAATTTACATCTTTCTCCCTCCCTCTATATCCATCTCATGTAGAAACTTACAAAAACAAACACCGACGTAAAGCTATGTCTCGTTTATTTTTAATTTTTATTATCGTCTTTTAAGTGTTGGGATAAAGATCCAGACATATCTATCAAAAAATGTCAAGATGGGAAGATTTGAATACGCGGTAAAGCCGAACGCGGTTTCGACAAGTTTAGCCATGATATTTCATCTGGTCGCTGTGGATGAAGAAATGAATACGTTTTTAAGAAACAATCTTTCTTATATCATCTTTTAATACAGTGTATTTGAGCCGTAGAATTACAAAATCCGCTCTGGACATTTTTAAATTTTATTATCGTCTATTAAGTGTTGGGATAAAGATCTTAAAGATCCAGACATTGTTATTTTCAGAATCGGGCCGAATATTAAATAATATATTCGTTTTTTCTTTGTCGATAGGCATTAATAAAAGGCACATATCAGACAGAGTTAAGACAAATATCTACATATTACTTCGACGGACAAGGGAAGGCGCTTAGGCCGATGGTAGCAGTTCTCATGTCCAGAGCCATCAACCATCATCTATACAGAGATAATGGGTAAGAATTTTTCCTAATTATTCTAATTGATAAATCCTTCCTTTTTGTACGAGGCTTGACCAACTGTATCGTCATTTAATTTTTCTCAAATTTTATTAAACAATAATATTTTTAATAATTAAATTATCTTTGTACATTTGTGTACATATTTATACAGTTGCATTAATTTATAATATTTTTTCTGGAGAAACTTTATACAAAAGTGGTACGTTATTTCGGTTTTTAATATTTTCATATATATATATGTAATTAAATATTTTAAATTAATAAAGTCTGCATTGCTAATGTATAATGAAAAATTCTATTTTCTGTAAAACTAAATCATTCTACTATTGATGGATTTGGCGTTCACATTGCAGAGTTTATTATTCATTATAATAGATTATTATACATATTAAATAATATTAACATTGTTATCTCTTCCTGAGTTTGATAATATTTTATATCTTTTCAACTACTTAAGTTTCGAGAGAAACAGAATCTATCATCGACACTTCAAATGTCGATGAGAGGTCTGTCTACCTGAGTTTAATAATATTCACTACTTAAGTTTTTCTGGAAACTTAAGTAGTGAAAAATATATAAAATATTATTTAACTCAGATGCAGGTAACAATGTTAATATTATTTAATATCTATTATAATCTATCATCATAAACCATTATGTTCTTCTGTCTTCTGATAAGTTTGCAATATTAAAAAAAAAACATAGGTAATTATTAAACCTAAAATTCATATTGATATACTCACTAGTGTTCAAATCTTGCCCCAAGACTTCTTCGTTCTCCATTCTATTTAAGTTCTATGATTGTTGTGGTAATTCTAAAATAAATTTTGCCCGAGTCCTGATTTACTACAATTACTTTCAAATGACAATGCTTACTATTGGGGCACGAAGATCAACTAAAACAAAGACTTTTAATACAACTACCCCTCTTTTATTGCTCTAAAACTACTACGTATGGGTCTTTCCATTTAAGAAAGACAATAGAATTAGTATGTGTAAGCCGTGCGCACGGGGCATATTGTTTCGTTGTGTTGGTGTTTATACCCATAGACACCACATTTGTCTGTGTGTGCAACGATGTGCGTCGTACGCACGGATTACACATACTAATTCGCTTGTCTTTCTTAAATGGAATGACCTACACTTGCTCTCGTACTGGCTTTGCAACACGCCGTCACATTTATTAGTATAATTTGTCGAGGGAATAGAATTTTTCAATATATATTTTTTTAATATTTATAAAAGTATAAACCCACAATAAAGTAATCGATTTTTTGATGCCAAACTGCACAGCAGTTTTATACATTTGTCTATGATCTCTAGTGGTCTCCTGTTCAACCAGCGACAGGTGTCACTCATCAGCGAGATGATTCACTCAGCCTCCCTCATCCACGATGACGTCATTGACCAGAGCGACATCAGGCGCGGGAAGCCCAGCGCGAACATGCTCTGGAACCACAAAAAGGTAGGCTGTCCTTGATTGGGTTCAATTCATTTTAAAATAAACTTATTTACATACCGTGATACGTTTAAACTTTTTTTCATTAAAATGTCCGGAAAATTTGCGTGAAAATCAAAAATAAACAAAAATGGCTATCACTATCAGCGTGTGTTGTTAAATGGAATAAATAAATGCTGATAATATAAATGTGTATAGGACAAAGCTGATACTATTCTTAACATCTCAACGAAATGGAAATGGATAATAAAATTTTCTTTTTCTTCTTACTACTTAAACTTCTCTTTTAATTTACACAAATCCATAAATGTACTTGAATCTTTTTAACTGCAATGTATTTCTTCTTCTTCTTACTACTTACAATCATTTTCATCTCACTACTTTAACTTCTCTTTTTATTTTACACAAATCTATTATACGCACTTGAATCTTTAACAGCAATCTAAATTTACACAATTCTATTATATGTACTTGTACCTTTGAACTGTATATCTGTCTTATGTTATTTAAAAAAAAATTATATTCTGTATATTTGTAAAAGCCCATAAGGGCGTTAAATAAATAAATAAATAACTTTTTTTCAATTATAGCTAAAATACCTAATAACCTCACCAATAAAGACGCCACAGGACAACAGCGTTTATAAATTAGCAGTTGCGATTCTAGTGTGTAATCTGTCATGGCGGCTGATTCGGAATAAACGTTTTAGACCCTTTAAAAAAATTGTCTTGTCAATTAAGGAAAAAAAAGCTTGTGATATATCGTGGATTTAATTATGCTTTGGAGACGATCGTCGGCTATCTTTATCTTATGGCAAGATTTATTAACCTTATAAATTCCACGCTACAGCCAGCATTACCTTAATTTCTAATTTATTCATTCCTCATTCTATCGAAAAAAGTTTTCTACACACGCGCCATTGCCGCATTCAGTATACTTTCATTCCCTTTTTACCAATTTCAGGCTTCATTTGCATACATAAAGTTGCACCAGAACTCCAACAACAACCGTAGAGCGTAGTGCACGAATGATGAAGAAGATGTATGAATGTGACCAGAGCAAAAGTGGTGTGCCAAGGTAGACGAATGTGGCATTCTATCCTATCTGCCTAACCCTGCGGGAAAATGTTAAGTTCAGTTATTAGTTTGTTACATTTCAAATAAATCGTGCATTTTTTGTACAATATAATGTCTGAACTTGCTAAGCATATCTACGAGGTATTTGAGTTTTTTCGAAGCTTACGTGTTTATTGGTTACGTTTAGCATGTTATTGCAATAAATCGAGGTAATTTATACAGTTCGTTCATTCATAATTTTTTATAGTATTGCTGATTACGCATCAAACTACGTTTTTGTCACACGCTCATACGCAACCTATTGTTGTGTTTTTTGTTTTCTGGTCTTGTTTTGTATAAATATTTAAACCTGTTATTTTTTTAACTACATAATCATTTGATTTAATAAAAAAAATTAGTTAAATACAGTTTAGTTGTATTTCTTTGTATATTATAATTTTTAAGTTTTCCCGGAATACATCGATGCTATATGAGCTACAGCTCATCAAGCTACAGCTTTATCAAAACATAACATACAGGCAGGCCTCGTGGAAATTCGCAAGGGGAAGATAACTTTGCAATGAAAAACCCTTGCCAAATTTCCTTACAATCAAGTTTTTAATCCGCTCATAATTTATATATTATTAATAAAACTGATTTGCTTGTCTACCGAAATTTAGAGAATCAAATATATCAATAGTTTTGGACAACGTGTCTAATACTGAGAGTTACAAAATTTGATCAAAACACGGTTCATATATTGACTACACGGAAGCAGATGAAAATTAGCAATTACGAAAATAATTTTGCATGTAGTGTCTATAATCTTTATAAATTTTGTTAATTAATATATAATATTTTGTCCTTATATAAGAATAATTGACAATCTACATGATGCTTTACGGTGTTTTCGTTTGCTCAACTTGGAGTTTCACGCTCCATTTAGCTTGTTGCCACAACGTAATTAGCTTTTTGATGTTATTTGAATGCAAAATACCTGTGGAATCTTTTAGCACGCTGCCTTGTGGGCTCACGTGATCGTGATTAAGACACACCTGCCCGAAAGGTATACTTCTTTGTTGGACCCGTAGGCTTTGCGAATGAAGTAATAGCTCGATTTAAACATTTGTACCAATGCAGTCGATGAACCATTTGAAATGATTGAACAAACTAGTTTCATACACAAGAGTCGCCTGGACGGTATTCTGTTATAGTTCTTACCGCGCTTATATTAGCTTTACTTGTTTGTATAGACGGAATTTTATAATCGATATTTCACACGCTTCCCCATGTCGAATCGAGCTGAACTTTCACACACATACGTATTCTCAATGACAATACATGAATCAGATTCTGTAAATAATCAATTAATCCGTCATAATTAATTAATCAAAGTTTTATATGGAGAATTAGTTAACCAGCTCAACAAAAAATGGTGAGCTGGTTAACATATTTGCACACCAATACCCAACACACCAACACTTTCACAAAATACTCTTCACATGCGTGTTACTCTAACTAAAGGTCAACATGCACTAAGTTTCTTATCAAAAAGGAGAAGGAGACGGGATGAGGTCTTGACGAATCTCGGGTTTAACCTGCTAATTTTAAATCAAACAGGACTGTATGGGAAATTTATTTGATTATTAAATAGAGGAATGTTGTTTTTACGGCTTTATGAATATAAAATGTTTCCATATTATTAACTTTTAACCCTTTATTATGTGTATTTAATATTTTTACCCCTGTTTTTACATCAAAATTACGATTAGACTTTAAGAGATGTTTCGAAAATTCGGAGAAGTTATCATTATTAATGTTAAGATTTTTGGTGGTTATATTTAAATGTCTAAGCACAAAGTTAATGCTTTAAATATTAAAAATATTAGTATAAATACTATAAATATTGTGTTTTTATATCAGAACGTACCTATACATTATGTAGAATATATATATTTATGAACTGTTCTAAGTATAATAAACATTCATTGTTGTAAATAAAAAGTGATTTTGTGCACTGGGTAATATTAAGACTAAAAAGTAGTAAATTATATTACATGAAAAAAAAGCACTTAGAAATATTTAAATGTACTAAGTAAAAAATAAATTTTCGTCCAAAATATTTTTGCCTCACTCTTTACACAAAAGCGTGGGTGCTTTCCCTCTATCAGCAATAGAATTTTGTAATCTGTATTGTTAGCGCACACTTTTTTAATTTGGAGAGTGAGGTGAAAAATTTCGACCGAATTTTTTTTCTTCTTTTTGTAACATTTAAATATGAGCGTTTTTTAAATATTTTTTTCATGAAATGTCATTTTCCACTTTTTATTACTTATATTACACAGCGTATGATTAAATTCCACAATCGTCCTCGTTCATTTCCACAATCGCCCCCCCATCTGTGTGCCACCGCACCGTGCTAGGTGCGCCCTGCACCGGATAACAGGTTTCACCACGTTCCGCCCAGGTTAAAAAAATGTAACTGCGTTTGGAAATAGCTGTTTTATTGATCTTCTAAAATTGGAGATAGCTTATTTTGCATACTGAATCCTTACAGTGTGTCAGGGCTACTTAGAATTTCATAATTTTTGCCGTATGCATTTATTGCCTAGACACATTTCTTCACAGGTAATTATAGCTTACAAATAGTTGTTTCTCATATTTCTGTGCCGCGAATCGTGTCCTTAATGACGTAGTCAGGTTGCTCTCATTATTCGGAACCGTTTTCTCCAAGAAGTCTCCAAGGATCCAAATAAACGACAGTTAATTAAGGAAGTAACAATATGCTGTTTACAATATTTCTAATTTCGCTTATTCATTCAATTTCATGATCATTTGAATAGATATGCTAAGTAAGTTTTGGCTTATTTCAAGAGATAAAGTTATCGTACAAATAAGTAAAGTAAAATGGATGCATTATAACTATGTACGTATGTTCACTCTACTTGTGTTCAATTATATACTAAATAGTAATAAATTTTCGTAATAAAAGCGAACCATAAATGGATAATAATCATACTTTTAATTCATCTACCATTAAACTTCTCCATTCTTTCATTGTAATGCAACGAATAATTTTAAAGGTTATGATTTTGAACATATGCATTAATTTGCTTAATTATATTACATTTATCAACTCTTATCCTCTCCTCCCAATATTCCAACCATTACAGCCACTCTTCTACCTTATACCAGTAACTCAGACTTCTCTTATCAGTGCCTAATTAATTATTTGTACAATTATTTCAATATACGGCACAGAAGTACCCTTTAAATAATAATATATACAGAATTGACATAATATATATACAGTTGTTTAAAGTTATAAAAGTAATTTAGAAAAAGGAGGTGTGAAGTACATACAAGGTGTGAAGTATAAACAAATAGGTATATTAATCTGTTTCGGATTGCATTATGAATTCAGGACGGCAGGGTGTAGAGATTTTAGTAGCGAATCTTTATATTGTGCTAAACTGGAATTAAAAATATCAGAGATATGCGCATAAGTGATACCTAACCTATGCAGTCTGGGTACAAGAGAGTTAAAATGCGAGTTGAGAGTTAAAATCTTTTATAATATGAAAATCCTGGAATATCACTGAGCACAATCAGATGTTATTATTTAAGTAACTGCGGGGACATATGTACTGTCCCGGTTAACTGGAGTTGGTTTTCTCTCCTCGTTCCATCTTGATCAACCCGACAGTTCTTCCATGTTCAGAGAAGAGAACAACTTATGCACAGAACTCCTTCGTCCAACGCGCATGCGAATCATATAGTTGAATGACTTTTTATTTTATTAAATATTAACATCACTGCATAAAAAAATGTCTACGAACTGCATCATATAGTTCATGTCATCGCCAATCCATTCTAGTCGTGCAGATGTACACATGCAAACTAAACTACCCACACACATATTATGGATTTCGTCCTTCAACCCTTATCCTAACCACCTCTCTCTTTTTCCTTCAATTCTTACCCCCATTTCATTTATTTTGTATTTTGATTCAAATAAAACTCTCGAAATTCCTAAACAAATCTAATTATAATAGACTGTCTATCAGTCTGGACTTACTTCGCGTGACTATCACCGCTAAAAAACGAAATTACTGGCTGGAGAGAGCCCCGAATCACAAACGCGCGGACGTATCCACCATCGCTTCTCCGTGGCCCGTCAAAAATATACTATATATACTACACATTGTAAAAGCACTACTTGGCTAAGACGCGATCCGTTAATTTACGCCTTCCCCGCGATTTTTCACGGGTGTACGGCCAGTAAATAAATAAATTTCTGCATTCGCTTACACTTTGCTCTCTGTATATTATTTGCGCGGTGACTCGCGATCGCAAGGTCGACGCCTCGCTATAGTTTAAGTACAATAGGTCGGTTTAAAAAAATAACAGGTGGATGTCTCGGCGGCGGTTCGTTGAACCGTCCGTTATCGGGCGCCGAGCGGATCACCTTCGGCGGCCGCTGCCGGCGCCGGCGAGGCTGGCCTGCCCGGACCGCCGCCCGCCCGCACAGGGTGGTCGCGCCCGGCCTCGTCACATGAAACCTCGCCAGACGTATGTCCACATTATCTTTATGCTTATTACGATGGACACTAGCATTTCCTGTACGTACTCGTATGTAATTTGCGATTCCCGCTTGGTGGATGATGAGTATGTTCCAGAGGGGGGGTTTTGTGTGGACGCCTCCCCGTCCCGTTCCCATTCCCACGAGCGTCGGCGGGGCTGTGAGTAGTGCTTTAGCATTTTAAAAATGCATGTCGAAAATAGGTAGCGAAAGTGTAGGGCCGATATGGGGGCTCATAGGGTGTGTGGTGGGTCCCACTTCTCTTCTTCCCTTCTCCTCGTCAGATATCGCTGCTTTACGTGTCGGACCGAGTCAAAATTGCACTCCCGGGATTCGACATTGTCGCGGGATCGCGGCCGTGGCGTACAAATAAAACCCTTATTTACTTTTTATTAATTACCAAAGTCACTGAATACGGACGGAGCTGTATTATGTAATTCGGACTAATTTCACTTTTCACTCTTCCCTCGAGAATTTTCCACTCGTCTTGGTACACTTTATATTCGATTTGGAACATTCGCACGCCTCTAATCGCACTTATTGAGCGTCGAACGCCTTTTAAGTATTCTCACAAACTGTTTTTGCTGGTCCCGATAATCCGTAATCCCGATTTCTTATTACCTTTTCACTTTTTAATATTTCGCCTATCTGCGTCCAAAACAATTTTAACAATATTATATATTAATATAATGAAACGTACAGGTTTTTTTTAAGTATTTGTACACGTGTCCTTGGATAATATAATTTTTTCTGGTCCCAATCGTCAAAAATTGAAACATTTGAAACGCACGTTTCAAACGCAAACACATTTTTTTTTATCTTGCAGTTCCGTGCCCCAATCATGTTAAAAGATAATTAAAATTGGTGATTATTATATCTAATTCGGCGTATATCAGGTTCATTTATGTCACAGTACATATCGAGGGCAGAAAGCCAAAAGGGCACTAGTGATTATTTCGAACTTTACATTCATTCAATTATTTATTGTAAATATTGTAAATGTTACTTACGTAGATTAATTTAGGATTACAATATTCCCTAGTTTCATGCAATGAGCCAACATTTTGAATTGCAAAAATTGTGGTATTATTTTACTGCACTTAATCATTCCTTATATTAGGTCTAAATCCATTTTTGCATCAAATCAATCATTCAAAACAGTTGTATCCATTAAATATGATACATAAAATATCATTAAAAGAAGCGATTTCTAAAATACCCTGTCTTTTATGTTGTGAAGCCGCTTTTAATGATATAATATGCTAACGGCTTACCACTGTATATAAATATCCGTGCATAATATAAACAGACTTTATATTTGGTAGCACGTTGTTTTATAGGCGTGCTTAATTTATTGAAAGTTATTTTTATCTTTCTAATACGCGAATGCAAAGCCGTATCACTGTGTCATATTTTCGTTGGAGTGAGGCAAAAAGGATATTGCGCCACACGTTCGTGTCAAGCGCATCAAATAACGATTACTTAGATTATCTTTAAGTTATGAAACGCACTCATTAAGAATATTGTATAAATGAGATTTTTATCACATTCTGAAAATTATTTTTACATACTATCGTATATACATGTAATCGCATAACTAGAGATGTTCCAATAAGTAAGTAGTTAAAGTTATCGATCAAACTCACTGTACATTATTACTGGATGACTCGACGATGGAACGTTTAAAACGCTTTAAGATTAAAAATTATTATAAAGTACTTCGTACAATACTTTTATATACACTATATTAAATGACACTAGACATAAAAGTTATTAAATATAGATTTATATCTGTAATATTTAACAAATTAAATAATTCTACTTATATCAAAGTGCCTAATAACAAATCTATCAGCATTTCTAAGCATGGTAATGTTCTCTAAAAATCAACAATATCAAATACCATATTTAGAAATGATGTTTAAAATAAATTAGCAGCTAAATATAGGTATTTAAAATAAAAATAATATTGACATGCACTTGGAATAAGATACTATGAACTTTTTAAAAAAAAATGAAGATAAATCAAATTGATGAAAATATATTCAAGTCCATTCACTTTAATTTGAAGCTTTAACAATAATGAACCCCTAAACAGGGATAGTAAAATTTTTTAAATGAAATGCAACATGTTTAATAATCTGTTTAAAATTGTCAGTTATGCAATATTAGTATTCCTAAAATGCTCATCACCACCGTAACAATTGGTTATGAAGTCACCCAATGCCAATTGTTATATCAATAGAATTTTGTGTAATTTCTGTGTTTATACATTTACTGGGATTCATAAATATATAAGTATGTACATGTGTTGTATCTACTGGATATGAAATAAAAATATATAACATTATACACAATCCTAATACCTAAATATACATAGATATTATAGTATATCATATATAGAGATATATAGATAGAGATATATATATATATATTTATATATTTATAAATGCTGATTTAGATATTGTTAACCTCTTTATGTGTCTCGATCCTTCCGTAAATTATTCTGGAGATTGAATCAGAAATTCGATAGAATGTTGCTGTGAAGAACGCGAAAATGCATTTCATAAAAATATAGGAATAAGAATATTCAGAAAGCTTATAATGAAACTGTTTGAGCCAGTGGTAATCATGGAAGATTTAAGAGAAGAGAAAGAGAAGAATAAAGATTTTCTTATTGTATAGACAACCGCGACCATTTTTCAATGACAATCAATTGAAACCAACATTTCCCTCTTCCAAGGGCTTCAAATTGAGCATAACTGAGTTAAATTTCACGGCATGATCGAATCTTGGATAAGCCGTTGTGTTCGAAAGAACCTCAGGAACTAGATCCAGAGGATGTTATCCAAAGCGATAAATCAGTTCAAATTGTGCCGAATACATGTTTCTTTCCCGAATGCTATTAACCACAAAACTCACACGTCGCAATTATAATAATACAAACCAACATGATACTGGCACGTACAGTGTCCGATAAAATAATACGTCAGAATTTATAATAAAATCTGGAATACGGGTCACTGCCAAATTTCAAAGCGTTGGTTAGGTTAGGTTAGGTTTAATTTTTCTGTTGTACTGGACAGTTAAATCCAGGATCCGGAGGCAGACAATCGAAAGGGACCACGCAGGAGATCACGACCCCGCTATGAAGAAAATGACGAGAGGGAGATTTCAACTCTTCGATTACACGGATAAAAATGTTATTCGGAATACTAGAACTTAACTACATTAGCTTACAGATGGACTTATATTAATTAATATTTAGTAAATAACCCAGCCGTAAACCCGTGGAAAATTACGGGACGGGTGATAATAATTAATAACCACCCTTCCTTGTAACCACGGCCGCGCGCTGATTGACGCGTCTCGTTAATTCGATTCCCGATAATTCTAATTTTTTATAACCCGCAAGGCCCAAAATGTTTTATTTCATAGTTGACTAACCACGATAATTCGAAATCCCCGGTAATTTACAAATAATATAATCAAAATGACTTTTAGCCCCCTTAGCTGCAATCAGTACTTAATAATTCACACAATTCGATATTTTTTAAATTTGACAAAATTTAAAATTTCGATGTTTCCGTAAGTGTGAACAACAAATTTGTTAATATCTGGTACTTTAGTAACAGAAATGTCGTGGTCTTTCAAAATGATTCTGAAGTATGCAAAAATAGACTTTTTTTAACAAAAATTCTATCACAAATCAATTGACAAAAATCAATCGATTCAATAAAAAGCTAATGGCTTTTTTTACGAGTTCCACGATTTTTGAAAAATTTTGCAATCGCATCGCGATTTTTTCTGTACATTTAATTTTTAATTAACGGGGTTCCGCATATTTCGAAATGTTTTTTGGGTCCCTTGCATGTAGAATTAACGAGGTTCTACCGTAGTCATCATCACCAGTGTTGTTGTTGTAATTGGTTTCCTACCTCAGAATAGATATTTCTATGTATCTAGCGAGGCATATTGTTGCCGAGAGACTTGCTAAATTTTATCCAATATTTATATGCATTGTATGTGTGGGTATCAAGCATTTAAATGTATTTTATCCAATATACACCTATTGAAATGAAATCCCAGCGAGTTACGGACAGACATTCGAGATTAGGATAGTTGTGATAATTGATCGGCCGAGAGTGAAGTCATTCAGTTTGTATGATTTTTGAAGCTTTACATTGTTTTTTTTTGGACATTTTTATCGCGTTTTTTTGAAAGAACTGAAATATATGTAATTTAATTAATAAATTATTATATATGTTTAATTAATTGAATGAATGTTTGAATTGTGTGTCTGTTTGAATGATTTTACTCCCTATATACAATGTCTGATTGTATAATTCTTTAATATATAGTCTTTTGTTTGTGTTTTATTTCTTACAGACAATATATAAATCTTATTTCTAATATTATATATATATATATATGTGTGTGTATGTATATGTAGATGTATATGAGTGTATATTTGTATGTATGTATGTATATATGTGTATTATATATATTATATCTTGCTAATGTTCAAACTTAAAAAAAAAAAACTGTACAGGTAGTTGCTTCAGAACAGACATTGTCTAGTGAAGCAACTACCTTCATTTCTATGTATAAATAAATTTTAAAGAAATAAATAAATAAATAAAAAATTAATATAAAAAAAACGCTAAGTGAAAATTGTTTATAATTTTCAATTTTATCACACTAATTGAACATGAAAGCATGTCTTTCGGTATATATGTATAATATGATACATTTATTCAAGCAATGCATAATTCAAAATTATAATCAAATTTATGGATTACTTGAATTAATATACTGTAGATACATAAGTTTTTTTTGTAAATTATAATTTTTTGTCGTACATTATCAGCTCTCTTGCACTATCACCTTGCATTAAAGTGAGTTATATTTGTTCTGGCTAATCAAATACTTAACTCTTGCATGTCCCATTTGATTGATGGAACACTTACACTTAGCATAAATTCATGGCGTATTGTTTATAATTTATTTAAATATTTGCACGGTGCAATGCAATAATTTATCCTCGTGCATAATGAGTGTCGGCTATTGTTCGCCGCAGATTTGTCGGTTTTATTACACAATCTACCTAGTTCTTGCGATCTTACTTTCAAAATATATTTATTTTTTGATTTGTAAGCCATGTAAACACCCAAAGGCTTTCAAACCTCCTTTCCCGTGTAAAATATCTATATTTCTGCGAGAAATCTGTAATATTGTAACGGAATGGCAAAAGAGACTCCCCAGTAATACGTCAATGACGACAATAACATCAAAAGCTCTAGAACCTTCCGCTACATTCTGGAACACACTACCAAGGGCGGATCCAGCTTTGGCGCCAGGGGGGGGTCACATAGTCGTGGTCAAGTCACAAGAAGTTATAATTTAATATTGATAATAATAGATACTTACAAGTAAAACATAGGTATTTTATTAATAAATGCAAGTACCTACTGTAATACCTACATATATTTAAATAACAAAATCAATTTTTCTTTTACGTCTTCTCCCGAAACGCGTTATCACTTCGTCTACTCCAATGGGTACGTTTTTATGGACGTGGAGAAGTGGCAGTCCGGTTAGACGTTCTTCAAACATTGAAGCTCTTAGCCACGATTTGATTCTTCGCAACGTAGAGAAAGATCTTTCCGCTGTAGCTACACTAACAGGTAGTGTAGCCATAATACATAAAAAATTTCTTATATTAGGATACATCTCAATATCGCAATTTAAAATAAGATCGGAAATCGACTGCGGTATGTCCTGACTCCGCTACCACTTCACCATCCACAGCCGATATTCGCTTACAACGACAGAAACTGGAGTATTATCTAGTAACAATGTATAATCGGTTGCTAGTTGTTTCACAGTTTCAATGTCTTGATTACTGTATTCGCTTTTTGGCATGAAAACGCTTAGTTGAAACAAATTAAGTATTTCAAGAGACAGACGGTCCTGTAGGTCACTTATTATTGAATCCAGAAGAGGGATGTATATTAGGGTGTCCCGTCCAAGTATGAGAAAGAAAATTTTGAGCTACACAATCACAAGAGGTATCAAAATTTGCATAATTTTACACAAATTACGAAAAAGGTAACAAAAACTAGAATTTTTTGTCATCTTGAAGGCTCTACCGAGCTTTGAAGTTTTGTTTATTTTACGTTTTTATAGAGTTAAACCGTTTGCCTAAAATAATAAAAAAAATCATGTTTAAGAGATATTTTAGTATTGAAATTAATGAAACAAAGTACAAGAAAATAAAATAAACAAAATATAGATTATAATCAATGACAAAAACTAAAAATTTAAACTTATTTTTGGGTCCAAAATTTGGCATTTCTGCTCGAGATTGCATCCTGGTTCTAATAAAGCCATCTCTAGACGTAACGTCAGTTACACTTTGTGAGGCGTCTGTTATATTCTCTAGGACCCGAAGTGCAACCATCTAAGGTCAAGAATAAATGACGAAGGGTTAACTCATCGACATGAAGCATACAAACACACCATTGTAACGGTCTCTGCAAATACTCCTCTAAATTATACACAGAAGATTATCCAGGCTGTGCTAAAATTGAGATGTGGTCTTCTAAAACTTCTTTGCGATGGTCTTTTCGTCCATCAAAGTAAATGCTTTTTATAACAATACCTTCAATATCTTTTGAAGCTTCCGGGCTTTAGATACATCTCTGTAGATCTTATTTTTATCAATAACCAGAGTTAAATCCTCGGTAGAAACCAAGCCGACGTCAGTCAAAACCGCAGAAGCAACAGCAGCAGCAGATTGCGTGGATAAACCGTATCTATCACAGATTTTAGCAACTGTCGGCAAAGGCGATGTATTCCAATTCGCCGTTGAATTCAATGGTGTCTCTGTCGAGGGCGAGTTTGTCAGGGATGCCTCTGTTATCGGATACGTTTCTGGGGAAGACTCACGCACTAAATCTTCATCACAATTTGCTGAGACAGAATCGGTTTCTTGAGTAAAACACGACTTTTTGTTACCCTTATTGACTCTAAAATTTATCTCTGCTGTCGTTTAATTAATCTAGCTGTTTCTTTCTTATAAAAACCGCTTATAACCATTTTCCTATCATTTATTTGATCTAACAAAAACTTGTCTCATTGATGAAAACTTTCTTAGGTTTTAGACACGAACAAAATTCAAATGAAGTGAATTTACAAGCGGAAACGTCAAAAAGTTTCTCAGATGACTAAAAAATATTTCAGTTTATTTTCAAAACTATCATTTCGTTTGTTTTTGGGGTATCTTTTCAAATTGAGATACTTTTTGAAATTGGATTTCACTAATTAAATAACTCGTTCCTTAGTTGCAACTGGAATCGAAGTTTTGGTCCAAATATTGTTGATCTATTTGGAAACAATCACATATATGTATATCTGATTTGGATGGATCTTTTCAATTTTACGTGAATTTCAGGTCGTTCTTGACAAATAAAATAAATTAAATGACGTCCCTTATAGTTGGTAGCTGCTGATAGTCAAGTTCTTTGTATGGTCCGAACATGGCATAAGTAGTCTGACTACGCCTCGAACTTCTTATTTAAAAATCACAAAATCCGCTTTTACTACTGTAATAATCGCCATGGTACTTTTATGGCATAAAAATTATTTTGGCTACGAAGAAAACACTTGTGAGTCAAGTCAAGAAAGTCCTCAAAACAAGTTCAAACTTGAGGGTATTTGCAGGTTGAAACCTAACAAATTTGAAGTTGCTGGTAACGTGTTGTTGCATGCAAATCGAAACGTCATGTATGATTTACACCTAAATAGAATAAAAAGTAAATATTTTTTTGTATTTAGTTCAGGAGCCAATATTGAGGATAGCGAAATATCACCATAAAAATGACAATTTTTCAAAACTTTGTAGATCGGTAGATATAGTTTTATTTTATTTTTATTATTTTGGTAATCTACGCTCAATTACGTAAGTTTTGAGAAGTCTTGTGTTAAGATAAGCCAAAAATTTTTTTTATCGGGACAGCCTAATGTATATGGCTCTGCGGAAATACTCTTCAGCAGATTGAGCAGGTTGATTATTGGCTCTATGTATTTGTCTTGACACTATTCTGGGACATTTAATTTCTACATCTAGCTGCTCAGCTACTTCTTTAGCCTCTCCAAAAAGCTGTCGGTAAATTACGTCCGCATTTTCTCTTTTATTTTGTAGAACACTTATAGTATCATTAATAGCGTCCGCAGCTTTTTTTAAATCAATCGAGTTCGATTGCAGTATTCTACTTAAAGATACAGTAGTACCTGAAAAATAAAAAAGTTAGTAAGTGACGATAAGTTAGTAATGTGAGTATGAGTATTTTAATTAGTGGTCCACCTAGGTCCTGGACGCAGCCCAGGGGGGGGTCATGACCCCCTTGACCCCCCCCCTGGATCCGCGCTTGCACACTACCGCTCTCTGGAATTGGCTACATTATTTGAGGAAGACCTGAAAGAGTCTAGAAGCAACGAGAACCTTCTCCTAAACACCAAAAAATCTAGAAGATTCGATATTACAGTTTTTGGATATAAATAGCGCGGATGTAGGCCGTCACCAGAGTTTTCGCGTTTGACAGTTCGTTCGGTGCGGAATCGGCCGCGAAGTACGCGCGAGACGACGCGCAGTGTGGCTAGTCGTGAATTGAGAAGCGGTAAATAAAACGAATAATTGAGCGAAGTACCTAATTCGCATTGAAAATAAAAGAGATTAATATTACGAGGGAGAATTGGATGGAATGTTCTGGTGAATGTTAAATATGTGTTACCCAGCGATAATAAATTTTTCATTTATGAATGATATATTGCGAAACAGTGTGATTTATAGAATAGCGTTAAGCTTAATTCGTTTTGAGTGATTTTGTACATTGAATAGTTAATTAATCATTAATTAATAAATCGCCTATTTAAAAAATGTTTTCATTCATTCCTCCCTAGCCACGACAGTGACAATATTTCTTGATTGAATGTCATTACTGTGACTTTTATTTCGCTCGGAAGAACTTCAATCTAAAAATTTCGCAGTCCTTATTTCGCTTCCAGCCGCGTGCTAAAGTTACCGAGATTTCTGCCGCCTTAGGGCCGGTTGTTTCAAGTTGGATTAAAGTAAAAGTTCGTTTAAAGCATAGCTTTTTGCGTTCTCCACCAATCAAAAGATCCGTTTCCGTAAAAATCTATGCTTTAAACCAACTTGGAACGACCGGGCCATAGTTTTGTAGAATCTGCATTGTAGATGGAAAAAAACAAGAAGAGGTAATCGTCTCGTCGTAATTAAACGTAATTTTTCGCAGGCGATTCTTTTGCCTAGATTACCGCGTGCACGCTTCGCTACAAGGCCGATGGCGGACCGTATCCAGACTGCAATATCATTATTCTAATGTCATCGACCGTATCTGGCGTCGCCGCTGCCTCTGATCGGGAAGTCCTCGACCCAAATTTTCCTTTTTATTTTTTCTCCGCCGTTTGAGAAATTCACATTTGAAAATGATAATCATTCGTAGATTGCAGCAGCCGTATTTCTCCAGGTGTCGGAGTGGCTTACAAACAGAAAGGTCCATTCATTTACAGCGAGATCGAAAGCGCGCGTCTGCGAAGTATGTGCGCGTTGCTATTGTCACGTATTTTATCGCGATTGAATTGAACGTTCTAAGGGACGGTTGTGCCAACATGGTTTGTAGTAAACTTTCGTTTACCACGCGTTTTCCACCAATCAAACAATCGTAAAATGATATATTTTTCACGAAAGATGACTATAAATCAAACGGGTTTATGACTAGTTATTATAATCTTGGTTGAGGATCGTTTGAGCGTGTAATACATGATAAAAGTCACAATATTTGGTCGCGCCGGGGACCGTTACGTAAAATAGATCGTGTTGGGAACCCATGCGCCCCGCACTCGTGCACCGATATTGTGCTTATTATAATTTGATGATTTAAAACACAATTCGGCGAAAATTTATGTATATACAGAAAAATGTTATGAAACAATTTAACAATAATTATTTTGTAAGTACATCTATATGACTACCAATAACATAATTAATTTCTATATTAAAATGGTTGGGCGTTAGCATGCTTATTATTAATATTATTATCAAGTATTTTGTTGTACTTCTTACCATTCTTCCCTACCGTTTTTGCCATTATGCAGAGTGTTAAAAATAAATATATTTTTTTTTCCTTTTTATCATTTAATTATATTGCACGAGAATAATGTACAATCAAATTGATTAATAATAAAATGAAGACATAAATCATCGTCAGCGCGGCTGATTTAATAGCAGACATTGGTAAAATTATTTCCTGCGTGTAATGAAATTATAATATTCTGCCACCAGTATTGTGAAATTGTTGATATTATTTGATTTAATTATAACTGTCCACTTGATAGTAATTAATTGAAATTACATGTTATTATGAGGCTTTAAACAACCATTATTCAGGCTTGCCGTAAAACGTTCATAATTGATTGTTTTGCGCGTAAAAACTAAAATGTTTTAATACCATAATTACCAATCAGTAATAAATAAAAATAGTTATGCACTTTTTTTCTAAATGAAGTACAATTTACATTTATAAAGACTACCCACGAATCACATTTGTTTCTAATATTTTATTTTCCTTGTAGGTATGTAAAATAAGCTGCGCGTACATATTTTTGTTTTACATAAAATCTTAACTTATCAGTAGGCTTCAACAATCTTTACCGTATATTATTTAAAACGGGTGTTATGATTAGTGGAAAGTGCAAACATCTGTGCTTTTTATTACATTTCTTTTAACTCGTGGCGTCTGCTTGTCTGCCGAAAAAACTTTAGATCGATTTTTAACCCCTTTTCCGTGATGCAATCGAGCTGAAACCTTGCAGGCAGACACGTGGCGACGATAAAAATGATCTAACAAATTTTCGTTTAAAAATTTATTATAGTATAATTTTGGATTTTTCGAAATTTTAACTTTTTTTTTCAAATTGGAAACCATACAAATGAGAAAAAAGCCCGACGCGTAGAGAAGGCGCGAAACATGTTTCAACTATTCTGACTCAAGCCATGGGTCCGATCAGACGGATTCGCCGACGCCGTGCCCCCCTATACCAATTATTACGTTTTCAATATTCTATAAGTTTTGAGGATAATAATATACATGGAATAGATTTTCCACATGAACTTAAAGCAAGAGGAATATGTTGATACAATATCAAATTGGAAACAATACAAATGAGAAAGGGAGTATAATAAAAACTTGGTTTTTATGGGTTAGTTTTTTATTTACTAATACTCTTGTTCAAACAACCGGCCCTAAAGTGCCATCGAAGAAAAGTGGGGAACAAAAATCCCATTGATCGGATATCAGATTATATGTACCCACTCGTCATTCAAAAATTACTGAAATAATAATGAAATATAGTTTATTAAAGTTACAAATTATCATATATTTAAATTAATTGTATTGAACAATTGAGCGCGAGTCATATCTTATTTCACATCTTATTCATAAAAAATATGTATGCTTGATTATACAAAGCTTCAACAACCGTAGACCTTGCATGGGAATATGTATGAATCAAAAGCAGAAATGAAGAAAAAAAAAGAAAAGCAAGATAGAAGAATGTGGCGTTCTATCCTCTCTGCCTACCCTTGCAGAAAACGGCTTAATGGTTAGTTGGTTTGAATACATATATACATATTTTATTTGTTTTAATGTTTCATTTAGAAGCAAATAGTGCAATGGATATGATAATATTTACTGTAAATTTAGGCACTGTCATCATAACATTTATTATAAATCGATATGAACAATTTATGAATAAAATTGTGTAATTCTGTAATACATGTCATATTGATAAATTGCCATCAGTTATGCATTTTTAATGGACATCGTAGATAGTTGATTTAGAAATTACATAATTTGAAATATTTTAATTGATGAATGTTTAATAGATGTTATATGTCTACATAGAATTTATTAAAAATACTCTACTTTAAAAAAGAAATTCGGACTAGTTACCATAAATCATTAAGAATTAAAGAATTACTTAAAATAAAATGAAACAAGTTTTTGAAAAATAAGCTGTTTTATGTTTCACTAATTTTGATGTATCTGAGGGACGTGCCTTAAGGGGGGGGTAAGGTTAATCGTACAAAAAAAGGCATGTTTTTGTGACGACACAGTTAAAACCTCTTTATTAAAACCAATAATACATTAAAGTATGACATTTGAAGAATATTGTGTAAAATTTTCAAGACGAAATATTAAAAAATACGGCAATGGCAGCAATTATTCGGACGTGTCTCGGAAAAAAGGAGAATTGCGGTGTCCATCATAACTTGGTGCTAGATCATCTGAAATCAAAAAATCAAAGTTCATTCGTTAGATAATAGATTTTCCCAGGTAACGCTGGGAGGGTTTTTTGAAATTTCAATTTTTCAATTTTTTGGAACACTTTGAAGGGAAAAACGCGATTTTTTGCGAAAAATATCGACTTATTTGTTATTAAAAAATAAAAATTAATAACAAATTTGAAAAAAACTCGACAGCGTTACCTCGTAAATTATGTACAGAAATAGTGTTCAAAATTTCAAAAGGATCGGTGCAGTAGTTTTGAAGTTATGATGGACACCGACTTTGATAACGTGAGATGTGGGGAACACGCTTTAAAGTTTTGCACACTGTAAAATTCAAAATAAAACTCAACACTAATTTTATACTTACACATAATTGTCGATGCCATGTTCACACAGCAAAGAGCTTTCATCATCAGCATCTTTTTGTCCTTGTCTACGCAAAACTCTTCCAATACAATAGCACGTCCGGTCTCCTCAGGTGAGCGCGTCTCTTAGCTGCTCGAGCAGGTATAGAAAACAGTCTGAGTACGACACAATATTTTTGCGATGTTATACATTCATTTAAAAAATTAAAAATAAAATGCAAAAAAAAAAGTTAAAAACCTTACCCCCCCTTAAGACCAACTGAACCTATCGTCGTAAATTACCCCCTCGCCATAGTGAATCTGTCATCACTGATACTGGTAAGTAGCAAAGAAGTACCTTCAGAGCTCCACAGCACTATAGGTCGATAGAATAATAATTGTGATTGCTTGATTTTTTACCGACCCATTTCGCAATTACAAAATCAATTTACATTTAAGGTATTACAAAAGGTTTGACAAAAACACGATTGGTAATTTGATATATTCTGCGGTATTTTTCACAGTAATTTAGTAAGTTTTTGTTACGTAAATTATCATAACTCAGATAGTTTTAATTGACTCCCACTTTAAATGAATGAAAACACTTTTCACAATATATTTTTTTTATACGAGTTTTTTTCATTTGATTTCAGTCGATTAATCTTTTTTAAATTTAAATTAAATTTGTTTGTAATAATTCTGCCACAGATCACAGTTTATTATAAAAAAGAGATAATGTATAAAATCACCTTATAATAATAAATATATCAACCAAAAACGTTTATGATCTGAAATCTCGACTTCGATATTTATATACAATCTAACTGCAACCCGTCTAAAATTACGGAACATTAGTGCGCGTCTTTGCTTAGTCCTAGTATATATATATAGCATCTTTTTGGCGCTCCACGGAGAGGTGGCCGTATCAACATGCGTTGAAAGACCGGTTCAGGTTTGGTGGTCCTTGACGAGATAATTTTATTCAAAGAGAGCACGCCATGATGGCGCGCCCCTTTTTATACACATTCACTCTCTCATGCTTCCGGACTCTTTAGTACATTCCGACATACGTTCACCCAGATATATTGCTTTGGCCAATCACGATTGAAACGTAAAAAGTGTTGAAAACGAGGTCTGCTCCTACGGTTAAAATAATTATATTTATCGGATTTATAAGTATGCATGTACAGAATGTACACTCATATACCGTACGGAGTGCAAACATCTCTCAGCATCCTGGTATTATAATGCAATTAACATGTTGTAGGATAATTTGGCCTTCAACATTACAGACAATATTATAATATAAAAGTAGGTACCTTCTTCAAAATACCCGGGTCTCAAGTGTTCTATGAATACACGTATGATCTTATGTACGCTCTTCACATTTAACAAATTCATCTCTTTTTAAATTCTTTATATAAACTTCACCGAAGTGAAAATTAACACACTTCGCGTCACCTAATCGAGCTAAAATTTTGCACGTCGACTTGAAGTCGATTACAATGTATGGTTACAATGCATTTGGGATCACACATACACACAAGTACACAAAAAATGCAAATTTATCTCAGAGTTCGGGCAGGTACCTACCTGCTTTCTTGTAATATTCTAAAATTATTTAAATCATGGACACTTTAGAATTTATCTAAATTTATTTAAAATTGCTACACAGCAAAAGCTGATTATTTCAAATACAATAATACAAATATATTGAAGAAACTTTTTTATTGATTATCTGAAATTTAATTTGGTACCAAATGTACTTAATTAAACTGTGAAACTATGTTTTTATGGATTAATTTTTTTTTTGATTCGTTGATTTGTTTGTTTGATTCGTTAATTTTCTAGATCCTTATTATTTTTCATATTAAAATATATTCTTAGAAGGACTAGAGTATTGACTTTATTTCTAGAATATTTCAAAATATCCTAGTCTTATGTTCATCCGTAGAATTAATCCTTCCTATGCTATGATTTTACACTTCCGAACAGTTGGATGCCAAGGCTGTGAATAATGTTGCATAGTCGTGAAATTATTCAGCAAGTCAATAGCATTAATATGATTGGTTTATTTTATTACACGATACCGCGAAGTAGTGAGCGTCGGTGCCCATTGAAAATTTCACGTAATCTTCGCATTAATTCAACATATGTCATATTATGTATAGATGTTAGCGTTAAAGTTCATAATTCGGTTTATATCGATGAATTTCTAAGCATTCATTTAATCAGAGAGTTGATGGAATGTGTTGCATACAAAGTAGATTTAGAGAAGGCAATAGTATAATAATAAATATAAATAAAACAAACTTTATTTAAAAATATTTTTTTTTGTATATTCTTCAATTAATGAATCTCTATGAGTGTCATAGATCTGTGGTGATATTCAAGTAACTAGAGTAAATGTTATATATCCGCGCTACAGCTCTAGAGTTACCATTATGTAAGTCGTATAAGATCATGATGTAATATGGAAAATCATCTCAATACTGACCCACGCCGTCAACCAACCACGGACAGGATATCTACTAATATACTGATATATACTTACACACTAAATTATACACAATTGTATCATTGTATTAAAAAGTGCAAAGTTATAAAATTTTTACTCTAACTTACCAACACGCCATTTTTCCTCAGGTGTTGGCAGAGAAGAAATTTTTTTTGTTTGGTGAAGCTTTAAACGGAGCAATTCTCGAATATCTTTATTTAAAAACTTCTAAATTAACTGTAAAAAATCACATTCATAAGTTTTCGCCATTTTTTTTTAATACTAGTGTATTAAAGCGCCCTTGAGATGAAATGTTGACGAAAATGGCGCTATATGTATAAATTATCAAATGTTATTATTATGTTGTTTGTTTGATCACGCCAAGTCTTTCGCGGACGCCTTTCACTCCTGCACATTCCACATAAATAAACCATTTCACTAATCATTTCCAAATTATGTCGACAATGCTAAAAAACAGACCTACATTCGCTCCTAATTTGTTATTTTTTCATTCTACTATATACATACTATTTTTTCATTCTACTATATACTATATACATATATACACCTGTCCTAAAAGTCAACGTCATCAATTCACAAGTAACCAAAATATTACCGAAATACTGTTCTAAGTTGTCGATTTTCGTCACAATAGTGCCAATATCTCAAAATCTAACGATTTTTATGTATCTTCAAGTTTGTGTTTACTGGGGTATTATGCCGTGTTGTAACGACCTTTCGGGCCGACGTTTCGGATCCCATTGCAGGGTCCGTCATCAGGGCTGATGTGTTGTCTTGAATGTTGGTGTTGTGGTTAAGTATCGGCTCGCAATACCGTGCCGAAGTCATGATGTGTTGTCTTGTGTTGTATGTATGATTGATCTGCTGTCTGATCACCATCTCTGCGGAGTCTGCGACGAGAATGGCTTTGAAGCGCCGGATACCAAGATGTTTTTAATTTGAGATCATCATCTCTATTAATGTTTATCGGACGCTTGTAGATTTCTAGTGCTTCCTTGATAAGACGCGCATGGTGACTCTTAGGCTTTCCAAGGATTTTCTGACGATGGACCTTGCAATGGGATCCGAAACGTCGGCCCGAAAGGCCGTAACAACGCGGCATAATACCCCAGTAAACACAAACTTGAAGATTCTGAGTGGCCGTGAAAACCTAAGAACAGATTTTTATGTAGGTTAATATTTTGATATTCTGGTTAATCATCAGTTGGGCTATCAGCTCTCCAAGAGATAACGAGGGGTTTCGTGTACAAAGTGTTCACACCAGCACCTGGGTATTTTGTTGAGTGATGCGTTACACACTTGGACGATAACACGGACGCGATGGCCGATCGAATGAGTGCCGATTTATGAAGTGGTTCGGCTCACTCGCCGCGTGCGTTCACCATCTCGAGGCTGGGAAATTTCACTTTTTACCTGCGCGACGTTGGGCTCCGTTTCTTTCTTCCTGTTCACACCGCCAGGCCGCGCGCGCTCGCGAGTGTCGGTTGCCTAATTTATAAGTTACGAAACGATTAATAACCCGCGTAGAGTGCCCAAACACTGTGTAATCCTCCATGCTGCGAGCACTCGTGTTTTAAATGCTCAGCTCCGAGTTAATTTTTTACATGTTCGTTAATTAATGGAATTGAAAGCGCGAAATTTGGCCGACATTTCTTACATTTGGAATTGACGTAATTTTTACATTAAAATTCCCCCATTACATTAAAAAAGCACGATTGCTCGTTAAAAAAATTGGAAAATAGGAGGCTCGTGATTGGGGTGTACTATATGAGAACAATATTAAGTGTATCTTTGTAGAAGTCAATGAATAATAAATATGCAGAACACATATGTTATTCAGTTGTACCTTGTACCTCATGATAGATGTTTCAGTTTTTTTAAAGTTTTTTACTTTTCACTACTTACCAACTTCAAGTGGATTGTTTGTTCCCAACTTTTAGTCGTTTACAAGTAGTATTATCTTACCAACTAAAGCGTCTTTTCCCTACGGGGATAGAGCGCCACACTCTTTTGTCCGGAAGCATAACTCTCGCATCGTCCATAGTCATACACTTTATCGTGGACGCTTGTCGAGGTTCCTTTTAAGACCATCTTCGAGGCTCTGGTTTACTTTGTTGCGCCAGATCTTTCACAAATATCCTCTATTCCTGTTGCTATTAATACTCGCGTCATATATCATTCATTCATTTCACACGGCTAAACTAATATCAATGTTTTATATGTTACTTCATTTACAATACTTAAAATCGTTACCTACATTTTCAATATATATATTTTTATATATCCTTTCGCTCGCTAGACACGTTTTACTTCCGTATTGTAAAAAAAGGTCGTTTAATTGGTTGAACGATCGCCTTAATGTACACATATTTACACAAGCAGGTCTTGTCATTGGAGGTTGTTAAGGGGATAATCAAAAGGCCGCGTTGGCCTTCCTCCATTGTACATTTGAAGTAATAGTCAAACTAAAACATAAAAGCTCTTTAGCACTTCATTCAAAGATTATTTCCCTTACCTTGAATTATCACGACGGCCACATTAATGACCCGATCATCATTAGTTTTGTTGTTAACACTTGGCTTAATTCCTTTTGTGAGATTTGATTCACGCTGTGTGATTATCTTCCGGTTGACGATTTATCTTACCTCCTTCAAGATCTTCAAATCACGGCTCACATTTCTCCCTTAATTATTTAGTTTTCTAGTACCCTTTGTTCTTGTACACAGCATTCAGGAGAGCTTTATCAAATTTTAAATAATTATATTTTGTATATTTGTATGATTTATTTGAAATTTTATATTTTATTTGAAAAATAGATGATGCATACATAAAAATCACCTACCATTCATATTAATGCTCCCACAAAACAAGTCGTTTGAAATTAATTATTAACTCTCACAATACATGAATATTATAATAAAAAGTAATAATAAAAATAGTATTAAATTTTTTTTCCAGTTTTGGAAAAAATTCTACGACACAACACATACATAATACGGCGACAGTACAACATAATATTAGGCTACTGTTAGCCTGTTATGTATTCTCATTTGTTTATGTCTTGCGCCGGGCTGCCTTCGAGATAAATTTACAGCTTCTGATAATAACTTGATAAAATAGGGTACAAAGTAGCAAGATTCAACAAAATAAGCTTTGGGGTATAACGCCCTCGTTTAGATTGCAATAAGTTTATTGATTTTTTTTTTTGGAATTTATGATTATACAAAATTCTTCAATCTTGAAAACGTATTTTTTTTTTTTTTTTAAATAAAAATAGAGATGCGAACACGGAATACATGTCACATCAATATTCTTACTATTTTCAAACTAAGCTAAACGCTTGTGCTATGAAAATAGGACTAACTTGCTAGTCTGGAGTGAGGTTCGAACCCGCGACCTTTGGATCACGAGGCGAGTGTCCTAACCACAAGACCAACAAGCTACTCTATTAAGCAAATTAACATACATTCCAATTAAAACTTTCGAAAGTGATCGAAATTTCCGAATCGGAGTGCGCTATTCTCGCCGACAAAGATTGCGACAACCGTCAACATTATACTCGGTCACTATGTATAACATGTTTAGACAAATTACAAGTTCTAACATTGGGAAAAATGAATATTTACTGAAATCGATCTTTTTCAAAATATATGTTACGCTTTCTTCAACAGCCATTTCGCCCGCGACGCTATGTTTGCGCAGTAATCGCGACTGTCTGAGAATAAAATTGACGAAACACCAAAAATATCAAACTAAAGAATAGATTTTTAGCGCATGGCTGTTTTTTTCGTGGCCACTTTCATTCAGTGCTATTTTTCTGAGGTTGAGATTTATTTGATGATAAATCCGTGTGAATTGAAATATATAATAAACAATGTATATCAGATTAACTTTCGGGCAGTGAAAATAATGACAATTCGTATGTGGAAATGAGAATTTTTATTGTTGTCTTTCAACGCTCGCGTTAATCTCGCTTTCAGGTTTCGCTTTCAAGTTCGCAAGTCTGCTGATTGTGTCAAGTGACTGTTATGAACATAATGAATGCAGAAGTAATCGCATTTTGTGATGTGTTGTATATTATGTCACCCAGTGTTTGACGGATTTGTAATTTAGTAAATCTAATGGAAGACGCGAAAGAGTTTGTGTACTTTGGATGTAAGACCGCCTGGGATTGCGTTTAACAAAAAATCAAAAATTTTCGAGTCAAACAACAATCTCCGCAATCTTATCTTGATGCACGGCTGTGAAGGATGGTGCATGACCGAAAGAGACAGAAAAATACTGTAATGTACTGTAATAAAGTCCTTCGAGATGTGGTGCCACAGAAGAATAATAGGAATTTCTTGGAGAGATACGTCACGAATGACGAGGTTCTCAGTAGAATCGAAGGAGGGAGACATCTAATTAAAATCATCTCAGAGAGACGAGCCCGATGATTCGGCCACGCTATGCGCTTTCGGGGTCTCTGCATGACATTAGAGAAGGAATGACAGATGGGAGAAATCACAGAGGGCGCCCCCGATGCAAATATTTGGAACATGTGTGCGAGGACATGAACTGCGTCTCAGAGGCTACAGAGGATAGAGCGCAGTGGAGGACGAGTACGAATCGAGAATCGAGATCGAAATTACGAAGAAGAATCAATAACTTTATAATAATAAGTATTGAGTAGCTTGTTGATCTAGTGGTCATGACGCTCGCGTAGTGATATCTAGTGATCGAATTAAGAAAATAGTAAAGGATTATTGATGCGACACGTATTCCATGTTCGCCTTTTTTTTTAAATATTGATTTTTATATTATTACAAAATTTTCATGGGAACTTACACAATGGATACAGAATATAACTTAGATATTTCTCTTTATTGGTCAATCAGTTCTAACGACACACCTATTCCAAAGACTATTTATCGTTCGTGACTATCGATTGTCTTCAATTAAATAAAAACGTTAAACAAATTTACAAAAACTTTTAATTAATTCAATCATGTTTAAGAATTATATTAAAGTTATTATAAAATGTTATGAAATTTGAAGAACTGTATCAGAATTCTCTCGAGTTAACAAATGATGTGGCAACTGACTTGTTTCACTATCGGGTATTAGAATTTACATACCAGTTGGATCAGTGTCCTTTCAGCGACTGTTAAAGAAGTTTGGAGAACATTGCAATACAATGTAAATGTTATTATGTTTCGTAATATATTTAAGTTTTGACTTCTTATGCTAGGCAAATTTTTAAATGTTTTTACCTGATGTATTAACCAATTTTCGCAATGTCGGGTTAACCGATTGTGAATGAATTATTTCACACTGGCGATTTACTCAAGTATCGATCCACATGATATCACCATTAAATTGGTTACGGCCTATTTACTTGCATGTGAAGATGCCCTACATGTTATACCTTTAAACCGGATGTGGCGATCACCGTGAAGGCCGAAAATTTTCAATTCCCTTTGCTGGTATTTTTAAATAAATACTTTCGATTAGAACACCTGAAACAATGAACGCAAATCAATGGAAAATGCTGTCGAAATGTATGATTTTTTAAAATTATACTATTTTGTAGATACCTGCATTGGTACATGAAATCATAGCCCAGTTGTATGATACTGGATTGGAGTGGATCACAATCCACGTGATTTACTTAAAAGGCTGGGTGTTTTGTGATGTGTATCGCTTCCGAAATTGGGTCTCTTGGCTTGTTGAAGCCTAAGTAAAATAATAAAAAAATCAGTTAATTTTTTGACCTGCAAAAGGTTTGTGCTATAAATTTCGAGAAGCACATAAGCCACTGAAGTATGGTTGCGTCTCCTCTTCAAGCATGTCATCATTTAGTTCAGCGTTTCCCAAACCTTTTTTGATTCGCGTACCACTTGGTAGTACAATACGCTCAACTGTACCACTTCGTAAAAGTTATTGTATTTCGAAAATTTGATATTCTGTTCGAGAAATTTGATATTCTGTTTGCATTATAAATTTCATAGGGTGACTATATTTCCCTGAACTCAATTTATTTAAGTTTTAAAAAAATCCCAAGGTTTTATTTTTTCTGATAAAATTTTTGAATTTCTTGAATTTTTGAACTTTACATGTCACAATGTTTTTTTTTAAATAAAAGGTGCCGAAGCTCATTTCTTCTCGAAATTCAAAACCAGAACATTTAAAGAAGTAATTTTTTAACAACCAATTTTTATTTTTAAAAATTTACATTTAGAATAAAATTAGATTATTTGTATAAAATAATGAAATGCGCCGCAGGCAATTTTTTTGGATATATCTATATGATTTACTCAAGCCTGGGTGTTTTGTGATGTGTATCGCTTCTTTAATTGGGCCTCTTGGCCTGTTGGAGCGTAAATAAAATAAGAAAATAGTAATATTAATGAATTTGTATTTAAAAATATTTTTATTACCGAAATTTTCTATTTATTATCGAAAATAATAGTTATAAAAGTGTTGCTTAAAATTATAATACATTTTTACCAAGTTATAGTTTAATTTTTAAATTTTACGAAAATATAGGCACAATAATATAAGCGTAATAAGTTTAATGAGATCCTTGTGCTTGTTTCGAAGAAACTATTACCGCCATTACTGATTATTTTTCGCGTACTACCAACTATCCACTCGCGTACCGCAGGTTGGGAACCGCTGATTTTGTTCAAAACATTTTCCCATTTTTATTGTGTCTTTTGCCTATAAATATTTTCATGGTTAACTAACCTTTACCTATTAAACCCAAACGAAAAACATCAACGAAGTTCAATGTTACCGTATTTACGGGATTGATAATTTTATTTTACGCGTTTAAAAATGACTCGTACTAAAAAACGTACGTAAAAATGGCACTCGTAAGAGTTTTTATTTTACTTTATTGCATCACTTTAATTTGAAATTGTATGCGTTTCCCATATACACGTTTTTCTCTCTCGATATCGTCACTGGCCCCCGCGGCGCACGCCGAAAGAGAAAGTAATTTTGTGGATGGCGATGTGATTGGGAGTGATGGATCAACTAATACAATTTGTTTATTTAATAATTACGAACGATGCGTTACGAAAATTACGCGTAAACTTCAAACACGGACATTTTCACTCTCGTCGTGTATTTTCACACCTGACGTTACGTCGCTTGATCGCGAAAAAATCAGAATGGATAGTGTTAGAGCGACATCTTCATGTCACAGCCCAAACTGTTTGCATTGCTTATAAGTATTAATGTTCGTGCCCGAGGGCGACATCTACGGAATAAGGGAGGAAAAGGGTATATTGTATATGTCAGTGCAAATAAACTCTTGTTGGAAAAACGTGTTTTTCTTTGGTAAAAAGTACATTTAGAGGTTTTGGACCAAGTCTCAAGCAGAGATTTAACAGATAGAATGCCATGAATATCAACTAGTTCGATAGCTGAAATATGTAGTTTTTAGTGTTTAGGAACGCAGAAAATTAGATTCCCTAAAAATGTGACGCTGATGACACTCATTAGGCCTGTTGTGGACCGCCCCAGTACTAACTAATGCATAAATTCTCGAAATTGTATCGAAAAATATCCGTCTTCCATTGTGCAATCTTCTCTCTGAAGGTTCTCTCCTACAATGCAGTGGATCGAATTATATAACTGCGATTAACTGCAGAATCAGCAACTCGACCGGCTCAATGATAAATTTCGGCATTTTACAATGACTAGAGTAAACGAAGACGAAGTGATAGAATATGAAGTCCAGTCGTTTTCATATTAAAGCGAACATTTGTTTATATTTCCATTCAGTTGTACGATTATTGGGCGCATTCTGTTTTTGCGGCCTCGTAGTCAAATATTTGATGTCAGTATAATACTACACATGCCATCCTCGGTTTTCCTATCCTCGGCCCGCAGAATGACTTGGTTGTGATACTGAAGAATGAGACTGTGAATATTCGTTCTCCATCTTTTCCATACTCTGTGACCCTGGCAAACCGCTCCTCGTCACATCACGAACGTCGATTGCCGAGACTGAAACTCAACGTTGCCTTTACTCCTAATTTGTTGTACCTACTCTTTATAGATTACATCGATCACACACACACGCTTGACTGATCGCATTTCTGTACCATTTCTGCATTGACTATGCCTTACTCGTCAACCGCCTGTCCAAGACTTCCATAAATCAGTGTTGGTGGCAGAGCTCTTTTATGCTGTACAACATTGCCTCAATTGTCAATCTCCTTTTACCCTTTTTTGATATCACACGCAGTTTTATTATCTTGAAAACCTTTGTTACAAGAATACATTCCATTTTATCCTTCTTGCTTGTGTGTTGTGTACCCCGTACTGTAATAATTCGTATTCCGTGTTAATTTCACTCACTAGTCACTATGTAAATCAGATTCACCATTATTACTGCGTCAGAATAAAATATTACTATTTTTGCATTATCAAACCAAGTATCTCTCGATAAAAACGTAATCAGCTCTGTATATCTAGACAATATTAAAATGATTTGTATTGCAGAAATGTAGATCATTATCCCTCCAGCGACTTCCTGGCTGTGTCGCGCAGATATACCTATCGTCAATATCTTAATATTATTATTACCCAGGTTTTTCTTAAATCTACTAATTGTTATTCTAAAATGTTATCCTGATTAGTTAATCGGTTGATTCCCGCCCATTTTTTCATATTTTTGCTGGCGCTTTTAAATCTAACACAAATACTTACAAAAAATCTTATTTTTATTTTTTTTTCTGTTTAAAATCATTCTAAAGTGCCCTTCTACAGAAAGTATCCTAACTATAGTGTGTCACTTTTGGTTGTGCATCCATTGCGCATTTATATGATACTTATGTCTTTAGTATCAGTAATTTTTTATATATCTATAGCGTTATTTATGTCTGACCGCAACATATTTAAAAAAAAATACTAAAAAAGTAAAGAAATGAGCAGAAATGAAATACCAAAATTACACCGCAGTCAGTGTTGTGTCCAGTTTCATATTTTTTCAAACATTTTTTTATATGCATAATCGCATGCGGATGCAAAAAGTTTGTGTGCGTCGTCAGTGGATGTTCCGTCCCGCATACTGTGGCAGAAGTTGTTATAATGCACAAGTGGTATCCGCTGATACATGTGTCACGTCTGTCATCTGGCATTTCAAGGTCGGAATGATCAGCTCTAAAGTTCTCACACCTTACACTTGTTCGTCAATATTGTGCTCTGTGTCATGTCGTACCTTATTTATTTGGATTAGAAGTACAATGTTTTCTTAACACAAACAGAGAGGTTAAGTTTTAGGATTGCGCTTTGACCGTCCGGATGTTTTTGTGACAAACAAAGTAATGAATGAGTGATCCTAAATCCACATTATTTAAAAAATTTTTTTTTTGTGAAAAAGTTGTGATAGTCTATTTTAATATCAGGTACAGACATTCCGATTAAAAGTGGAAAGCAAAATGTCAAATGACCTCCTAGGAATCTCACAAACACCCAATCCTTTGACGATTTTTTCTCACAATCACATTTTTGTATAAAAGAGAATCCACCCCACCAATAATAGCTCGGATACTGCCTTTAAGTGATCATTGTTTTAAGCTTATAGTTCATTTAACAGTATAGAAAAACGCGTGTTAAATCACACGATTTGGGCGGCTAACTGACGACTGTAAAACGAGAAATTACGCGTCCAGAAAATTTCTAACGTAGTAATTCGGTTGTTTCCCGGCTTGCTTGGCGTATTCCCCATCCTGCTGCAAATATCAACATCAACTTTGGACCAAAATATCGAATAGTATCGATCGATAATGCAGTCCATCATATGCCACGGTGACACCGGCTGCATTTTCACGATCTTGGTGAGTTCCTCAATTATGTATCGACGCATTTTCATTAATGGTATAGTTTTTATTTGCGAAATTTCACGTTTCACTTTTATAGCCCTAAAAGATAAAAAGTATGATTATATTTATAGTATATGATAACATATAATATAATAACAGGCTAAATCCAAGATAATGGTCCCATTGTATATGCAACGAAAATGATTATTTCACTATATTATTGAATGTGCTAATAACAAAATGAAAGATAATTTACGTTTAAAAAGTAAGTATTAAATAAGATATTACACTTTAAAATTTCGAAAAATGCACTGCATATTTTGACATTTCATAGGCAGTATATGAGGTTAATTTAGGTTATTAGGTTTGGTTTGGTTAGGTTATTAGGTTTGGTTTGTTTAATTTAGATTACGATTATTTTAATTAGATTAAATTAACAGGACATTAAATTATATAGTGAAATACTTATTTTCATTGTATAAACAACGGGACCATATTCTTGGATTATTCCATAATAACATATGTGTTTGAATCATCCTTTATTCGTACATTTTTCTGTTTGCTACGTGTACAAGGGATCTTGACAGTTTTCGCGCGTGCGCTGTGTCTGAACACGGGTTTTTATGCTCATCCGCGCCAGCGCCTTCGAATCAATTTGTTTACCTTGTTAAATCCGCTCGCACATTATACCGCACTTGTCAGTTTTCGCACGTCCGTTAAGACCGGTGCGCGAGCGTCCCCCCGAAGGACCCGAGGAGGCTTTGACGCCGCGATTTCCCGTCTCCGGATCCGCGCGCCGTACCCTTAAGCACTTGACCGTGATTGGCCGTTTCGGGACGGCTGTTTGCCGAAGCTGTTGCCAAACTGTGTCAAGAAACGGATGGAGGCTTTGTTTGAGTTTGCGTCGCGCCAACACGGCGTACACGAAATTTCAATTAAATTTATTTGGCCATGGGGCCGCCGCGCGCGGGAAGCGGGTGAAATACGAAAACGATCGTCTTCGTCTCGAGCGAATGTGCGGACGGTTTTTGAATTCACGCGTGCCGTACGCAGGTAGACGTCGGATAAAAATCAGGTTGAAAATGAAACGTAACCTCACTCGCGCACTCTACTGCCAATTACTCGTGAATTTCCGAGCGCGGAATCTGATCTCCAGATCGAAAGTTTTCGTTACTAAGACATTTTTATTTTACGAGTATCAAAATGTATTTATCGAAAGATGTCTCAATGGATAGATGCGTAGGTTTAATTATGGAAATAGGTATAAGTTTTTCCTAACGAATTAAAAATAATTTAAGAAGCTTATAAGTAAGGCTGTTATTTAAAAAAGGAGATAGTGACAATTTAGAAAACCACCGCCCAATTAGTCTACTCTCACACCTATACAAACTATGCACAAAAATTATTACAAACAGGTTAACCAATAAATTTAACCAGTACCAACCAATAGAACAAGCTGGGTTTCGAAGAGGCTTTGGAACAAGGGATCACATACAAACAATTCGGTTACTTATTGAAAAGGCAACAGAATATAATATCACTCTCCATATGGCCTTTATTGATTATAAGAAGGCATTCGATTCAATTGAGACGTGGGCGATCATAAAAGCGCTCGAAAATGCACGAATCGACTCAAGGTATACGAGACTGATAAAATACATATATGAAAATGCAACCATGAGCGTGACAATAGACGAAGACACGAAGACAGAAAGCTTCAAAATCGGAAAAGGTGTGCGACAAGGTGACACTATCTCACCAAAACTCTTTACACTCGCCTTGGAAAACATTTTCAAAAAGATAAATTGGGAAAATAAAGGAGTAAAGATAAACGGCACCTATCTGAGCCACCTCAGGTTTTCAGACGATATAGTGATTGTTAGCAATAATGTAAGAGAATTGGAATCTATGACCAGAGAATTGCAAGAAGCATCGAAAGAAACAGGTTTGGAAATGAACACACAAACAACAAAAATTTTAACCACATCCAAACACAAATTCAAAATAAACAATTGGGAAATAGAAACAGTTGACGAATATGTATACCTTGGTCATAAGATAAAGCTGGGAAAAGAAAACCAAACAGCAGAACTACCAAGAAGAACAGGTCTGGGCTGGGCAGCATTTGGTAAATTGAAACACTTGTTTGAAAATAAAGAAATCCCAATTTGCCTGAAAAGAAAAATGTTCGATACATGTATCCTACCGATGCTGACATATGGACTAGAAACAGCAACACTGACAGAAAAAAGCATACAAAAATTAAAATGTACACAGCGGGCCATGGAAAGGCAGTAGCTCGGCGTAAGCCTTCGGGATAAAATCAGAAATGAAGAAATGAGACGCCGAACAAAAGTTGCTGATATTATGGACCGTATTGCAAAACTAAAATGGCAGTGGGCTGGACATATAGCTCGACAGGAGGATACTAGATGGGCACCCAGAATCCTACAGTGGAGGCCCTGGACAAAAAATAGAAGCGTCGGAAGACCTCCCAAAAGGTGGTCCGATGACATAGTCCAGCAAGCAGGAAGAACCTGGATGCGAATGGGGAGAAACAGAGACGAGTGGAAAAAAATGGAAGAGGCCTACATCCAGCAGTGGAGGGAAAAAGGCTGAGGAAGAAGAAGAAGAAGAAGTAAGGCTGTCAAGTGGTTTAAAAATCTACCGGTTCCGTGTGATTTTATGCCAAGAAAGACAAACAAACCATTCACGTAGTTCTCAATCAGTTCATCTGTACGCGCTACATTCGCGAAGAATGATAAATGTTTCCAGTATGCACATGCATCCGGTATGCGTATGCAGCCGCATGCTCTCCGAAGCATATGACAGAATTGGACGTAGTTATGCAGAAAGCAGCCAACCCACAAAATGCTAAAAATGAGTTAAGTACGGGTTTGGACAGCTTCCTACGATATATTTATATGCTGAAATCGTCCATGCTCTTTATGCTATAGTTTTTTGTATATTCAAGATTTTTCTAACCCACATCACGGCTATCGCTGTTATTAATTAATGCATAAAACATCCATGTGGTATGGACGCATTATGCGATTTTTGTTATTACCCAAAGATCATTTTGCAGAAAACATCCAAGTGGGTTGAACGTTTTCTATGCCTCCGATAGTACCGTTAATTCCATGCTTTACCAAATTCATAGAAAACATCCAAGCCACTTGGACTTTTTCTGTGGTTTGCTTATGGTCAATATGCGGATATATATGTACATTGTACAGTACTATTCAGTCTGCCGTTTGCTATAATCACTCCATTTACATTATTCACATTACATTATTCATAAAATTATAAAATAAAAATTTGTTTAAGCAATTGGGGATATTTGGAATTCCCGAAGTAAATAAAATAATGGCAATGACATGCAAAAGGAATGTCAATGCACTTATTTTGTTCCAGGAAATGTAAGGTTAAGCCTTTCACGAAATGTAATCTTATACTAATTCAATTGTTTGGATTCTAAGAATAGGGTTATTCGACCAACTAGGCAATTAAGAATATTATTTGTGTAGTTAAATTTAAATGTTAATAATACAAATTATTGACTTAACTGTAGCGGCTCTTGTATTGTGGGGATTATCCAGATTATTTTATTTGCACTTGCTAAAGTAATTTACATGAGCGTTTCTTTGTTTTGATATTGGGTATTACCTTTAAAAATAAACTATTTTTGTTGGTATGTATGCATCTGAAAGAGTATCACTTTATCTATCAGTACCTATTTCAGTCAAAATTTTGTGTTCCGAAAAACAAAATTGTGCTAGGATGTTCAAATCCAAAGTTTAGAAGTTGAAATGAGATTTGCATGAAATATTTTTTTTTTATTTTTTTTTTTATTTATTTAAAAATCCTTGTTTACAAATAAGATACTTAATACTAATTTAACAATAAAACATAAGATAAAACATATATATATATATATATATACATATAAATATGCTTTGAATAGTCATTTCTTAGTTACAATTATTATAAAATAATGTATAATCTAGATAAAGCTTACTTGGTTTCTGCCGTGACACAACGAAGATAAGTTTTCAATTTTGCCGCCAGTAACTACCTAAGTGATTTGATGATTTTTACCTGAATGAAATTATTGAAAAAAAAATATTATTAATTTATTTATTTATTTAATAACCACCAGCAAGACAGACAACACTTTTTTGTCATATTTGTTCCAAAAGAAATTTTGGAACAAATATGACAACTGATTAAACAAACAAACATGCTTATACTTGAATGTAATATTAAAAATAAAATAAAAATATGTGTAGAATAAATCCAAGCAACATAGTACCTACAAAATAACTGACATTTAATAAGGTCACTCCTATTTCATAGAATACAGCCAACCCACATAGAACAAAATGAGTCCTGTTTTTCGTACATTTTGACATTTTGCAGAAAGAAACCAACCTGTAAAACGCGTCATATCTTTGTAAATAAAAGTTTTATTCTTATAATTACATGTAAAAACCATAAAAAATATCTTTACAATAAGCCCTATGCAAAAAAATGTGCAATAATGCATTAAATATCGACATATTAGGTTTTTGTAGATTCAAATTTTTAGAAGCCATTTTCTCAGTTCCATGTTTTTTGGGTTGGCTGCTTTCTGCATAATTACGTCCAATTCATACATGTGATATTTTTACCGTTAAAAAATTCTATTTAAAATATTACAAAACTCGCTTGAGTTTTGTGTCTTCACTAGCCATAGTATTCTTAGCATGTGAAAGGTAGTTTTTTTTTTTAATAGTTTTCATAGAGATATATATTTTATAATCATCAGCGAAAACGCTCTATTTAATTTGTTAAAATTTTAAACAGAAAAAATAGAAGCGTGCAGGAAAATAGGATATGAAATCAATGCAGTGTTGTGTTTGTTACACACGTAACATGTAATAATTACGTAATTGCCGTACGTAAAATTCGTTTAAACCCATTGATTTAATGTATGAAAGTTAACAATAAAAAATCTCTCTTATTAAAATACGCTTTATTACAAATGATTTGTAAATTGTTTTGATGATTCCGGTGTGTAAAAATTAATGTGCGCGTTAAATTTTTTTCGGCTATTCAATTATGTTGCGTAACACTTGGCCCCGAATTAGCCAACATTTATTTGACAGGGTACAATTTAAAATGTATTTATGATTTAATAATCCGTAATAATATTATATAAATTGTAATTGTTGCTTGGCAATCTCGGCAAAATTATTAAAATACTATGCCAATATCACCTCGGGTGTAATGGTAATCTTGAATGCTGTCATTTTTGAGATATATGCAGGTGCGTAACTATAACTATTTCCTTCAGTTTCACGTAGCTGCCGCTCGCATTTAAATTTTCTCGTGTAGTGACAGGTTTTTTGTATTTATCTCAGAAGCGCCTCGGTAGGGTATTGCTGCTTTTTCTTATACACCCCTTACATTATCTCCGCCAGTCTAAAACGGGACTTTCGAGAA